>JANEYF010002501.1:5077500-5345000 GCA_029963845.1 Rhamnusium bicolor
AATATTTTCCACAATACGTACTTATACATTTTTAAATAGTTTCTGTATGTTTGTTGTGACGGATTTTTATTAATTTATTTGGGGTTCTTGCCGCGACAAAATAGAAACAAAAAATCCATCTTAAAAATTCTAACATTTTAGATAGGTATCTATTTTAAATATTTAGTTTTTATATGTTCGTTGTGTTGGTTCGAAATTTATCCATTTTGTTGGGATTCACCACACCTAAAAAAAATCTTTGAAAAAAATCCTACTAATTAATAAATTATAATTTTGTGTAGTAATAAGCCAATGCGTTGCATAAAAAGATAAAAGAAGAAAAATCTTCAAATACGATTAGTCGGCGACGGTGGTTTAGTCTATCCCATAGTTTAAAAAATGAAATGCCAAGTTTTAATTACTAAAAGTATTAACTATTTTTTTCCAAAAGGGGGGTTGAAAATTAGCCCGAAACGTTAAAAAATTCGTTTTTATATTTAAAAATAGTTTAAGTAGGTAATTAAAACTAGGCATTTTATTTTTCAAAACTGTGAGACAGACTAAGTCGCTGACTAATTGGATTTGAAGATTTTTCCAATTTTTATTTTTAGCAACGTCGTGACTTATTTTAACAGCCAACAACTTGTGTAAAATATCATCCTTAACTAGCGTATTTTGCATTGTTTAATTTGTTGTTTTAGAATGTCTGACGCGCAGAGAAAATTGTCCGGCTATCAGTACAAAAAGCGACGGCTAGAGAGGGAAACCCAAAAGTAAAACAAGCTGGTACTCTGCACAATTATTTACAGGGCAGGTCCGGTAGTACCATTAGTACCAAGACAAATATCTCCAAAAATTCAGATAAAAAGAAAAACACGGAATCATTAGAGAGTGTTGGTGACCAAGACCAATCAATACACGATATTTCTAAACCAACTTTGTCACCAAATGAAAGCAGCCTACCAAATGACACCGCCTTGGCACTTACAGAAGTCACCGTAGCACTAGTAGCACTCTACCTCTACAAACTGACCCCACACTACCACCCACGGAATGCAAATTTTAGGTACAGATCCAGCATTGTGGCCCAAAATTTTAGGAGATGCCGAAAGAAGTTTTTTAGTACGACAAGGTCCACCTAAACCATTGTTTAATTACAAATTTCCTTATGATGGCACTGGTCGAAAATTTTGCGCAATTCGAATTTTGAGAAATAGAGATCAAGTCATAAGAGACTGGCTAGTGTACTCCACTTCAAAAAACTGCATATATTGCTTTTGCTGCAAAATTTACAGCCGTGCGTCAAGTTCCCTTTCAATAGGTTTTAAAAGCTGGAAGCACATCGTTGAAACTTTGAAGGATCACGAAATTTCTAAAAATTATATTCAGGTTCAAAAGTCCTGGCTAGAACTCAGTCAAAGGTTGAAATGTTGTACAACTATAGATGCAGCTGCCCAAAGAGTTATTAACGCTGAAACGAATCACTGATACGAGGTGCTTCTAAGAATTGCAGCAATTACTAAAATGCTCGGTAAAAGTTGTTTGGCTTTTCAAGGTACAAGCTTTAAGTTGTTTGAGCATAATAACGGCAACTTTTTAAAAATAGTTGAATTGCTATCTGAATTTGATCCCATCATGGAGGAATATGTGCGTAGAGTGCCAGAGCTCACTATCTTGGAAAAACCATTCAAAACAAGATAATAGACTTGCCTCATGAAAGTGTAAAATCGCATATTATTGCTGAAATAAAAAAGCGAAATACTATTCCATAATATTAGATTGCACTCCTGATATTAGTAAGATGGAGCAAATGACCCTGATAATTAGATATGTTTTCATCAATAAGTCTGATTCTGATTCAAACGATGTCGAAATAAAAATCTACGAAAGTTTTTTAGGTTTCTTACCTGTGGAAAGATCTACAGGAAGACAACTATATAAAATTATAATTTAAGAACTACATGAAATGGGACTTGATGTGCAAGATATAAGAGGGCAGGAATGTGATAACGGGGCTAACATGAGGGGCAACAATGTAGGAGTGCAATCTAGAATTAGGAATTTAAATCCACCAGCATTCTACGTTCTGTGTAGTAGCTACTCGCTCAATTTAGTGGTAAATGATATGGCAAAAGCATCCTTGGAAGTAGCCAATTTTTTTAATATGGTACAAAAAATATATTTATTTTTTTCTTCTTCTACTTTTCGATGGGCAATTTTTTAAAATATGTCCAAAGATTAACATTAAAACCTTTGAGTGGCACTCGATGGGAAAGCAAGATAGAAGCTTTAACGCCCCTAAGATTTCAACTTGGTGAAATATACGACGCTTTGCTAAGCATTTATGAAATCCAAGACATCGATATCTCAATAAGAGACGAAGCTTCGGGTTTGCTAAGTTGCATTAAATTTTTATGTTCAATAGTCATATGGTATAAAATTTTAAACTGTATTAATCTCATAAGCAAACTTATGCAAACAAAAGATTTTGATTTGAAAAAAAGCACTTGATCTTCTAGAGAACTGCAAATATTTCTTTAAAAATCTTCAATCAGATGTCTTTCAATGAAATTATTATTGACGCAAGAGAATTGGTTGATAAAATTAACATTGAAGCCAATTTTGAATCAACAACGCCGCGACACCGCGTAAGAGAAAAAAGACCAACTTTTCATATGAGGCAAGGGACGAACCAATCGAAGATCCGAAAGAAAAATACAAAATAGAATTTTTTTTCTATACTATTGATCAAGCAATAAACGCACCAGATAGTCGATTTGAACAACTGAATCACCATAGTAACCATTTGCCTAAAGAGGCACTGATACAGATTTGCAAAGATTTGGAAAATATTTTATCTGATGGTGAATCAGCTAACATTAACGGTCTAGAATTACCAGAGGAAATTTCTGCAGTTTGTGCACTTTTGAGCAAAAAAGCACGTCTAAGTGATGTTTTTAAAATAATAGCAATGCTAAATTTTGCTCCAAATCTTAGTATTGCCCTAAGAATACTACTGACTATTCCAATATCAGTAGCAAATAGAGAAAGAAGTTTTTCAAAATTAAAATTAATCAAAACCTTTTTACGCTCAACCACTACGCAAAATCGACTAAATGGCTTGGCCATTTTAGCAATTGAACATGAAATTGCTGATCAAATGAACTTAAAAGAGGTAATAAAAAATTTGCAGAATTAAAAGTGAAAAAAAAAATATAACTCAAACTCGTGATTATAACTCAAACAAACAATGTATTACTGTGGTTCTATGTATCTACCTTTTGTTTTCTATTTAGGTTTTAGGTATGAGTGAGAAAAAAATCTAAATCGTAATAGCGGTAAAATTACCCCCTGTATGTTTAAAACTAAGTAAATATTTTTAAAATATAACAACTAGGTATCTATAGGTACTGCAACTCTATTTTATTTTAATTTGTACTGTTTTCTACCAAATGCTAAGTTCTAATACTTGTTTCTTTTTAAATATACGTTTTTATTTCAAATTAAAACCATCTTTTATTAAGAAAAAATAACTATAAAAGGGGCGGCAATTTGTCTTTAGTAAAGGGCGGCGTAAACGCCAGAGCGGTCCCTGCAACAAATATGACCATTTTTTTATTGTAAATCAATTTACGATCGAAAAACGAAATTAAAAAAATAAAAATTTAGTTAAACACAAAAATATATAGAGATTAATTAAGAGTAATTTCAATCTTATACACTCTCCAACCCTGAAAAGTAAGTATGCATCGATTTAGATGGTCGATGTATTCAAGGTATTGTGTCTCAAGTCATTTGAACCTCTTGTCATAAGCGCTGAAGGTGGGACCGGTAATCTACCTAGTCGTCTAGTTATCATGTATCGCACATATTGAATTGACGAAAGATCAGGTGATCTTGCGGGCTATGGAAAACGTTTACATCGGTATCTTGTAGCAACCTCCCGGTTATGACGCCAGCATGAGGTATGGCATTTTTCTGCTGGAAAATATGTAGGACTTCTCAAATTCTAAAGATAAGTTAACGCAACGGTTCCAAGAGTCAGTGAAGGTACTCTTGTGTACTCATGTTCCCTTCAAGCCAGACTTCCGTGGACCTGCTTCCATATGCTGTTTCACTTCATACCATAACCCCTCGGTTAAATGTCGCCCGTTCCATCAAAACTAACCTATCTCCACTAGAACTCGTCTGTGCCCATCATGAGACCACAAACAGAATCGGACGTCATCACTGAACACTGTTCGATTCCTGTCTTCATCCCACTTGACACGTTGCGTTGGTGGGTTGGACGTTGGAAATACGTCAGATTCTAAATCCAAATGTTACACAAGTTTCTATTGTGCAATGACCAGGATTATAATTTCTGCTAACTTTATCAGAGAACATGAATGAATCATTGGCCTGCATAGTTCTATATGCATATGCTTTGGTAGAGCTCCATTTTATATTCTTGAAAAACCATTCTGGTAGGGGTTCCACAGAACGACTCTCGTATGTTATGAAGATGAAATCCTGTGTGGTGACTGTCAATCAACTGTTTGTAATAATTTTGCGCAATAGGTCTTATCGCTCATAATTGTAATATGTGCCAATTAAGATTGTATATCAAAATGATCAATAGTGTGCAAAACAAGACCTATAAAATAATGCAAAAATCAACCAAGGCCTCCTAAATTGTATCCTTATAAATTCCTAGTAAGTTACTTGTTTTATTAAAATATAAAATAGACGTATGTTATCTGCATAGTAGATGAACAAAAATATTGGCATATAGGTAATATGTTAAACTTATTCTCGTCTTATTATAAAAAATAAATATAATTAATTATCCAATCGTTTAAACGATTAAAGTTTTAGCTCCAAAAAACTATTATAATGATAATTATATCAACCTAATACATTGCATGACAATAAAACATGGCCGTCTTTCTTGTTAGAACAAATTTACATTTTGCTCTCCTTTGTAGCTTTTCTTTATCATTTTTGAGCTTTCTATTACTAATAGGAAGCAAGCATTAAATAAATTGTTGCAATTAATGTAGTACGGAACAGCTTTCCAAATATAAAAACTTTAACGTATAAAATTAATATTTTGTTTCACTTCTTTCAATTTACTGCATTTAAAATAAATAAATAATCACACTAAATTAAATAAACTATCAGTTGTCCATTATTTTCTCCAAATATATGTAAGTTGCGATTCACACGGACAGTCACCCCATTACGAGGCAAATGCAACCATGATTCAATAGAGCATTTGTATATATTGATTGATCAGCTAATTTTGCCTATATCGTGACAAGCGGCACTAAGTCTTAATCCAGCATAGGCGCGCCCCATTCACCCTGATTAAAAAAATCGCCATCTTAAAAAAAATGTTTTCCAACCTTAGTAGATCCGGAACATAGCCGTAATTTCCGGAAGGTTTCGTGTCACACAGCTGTACACCGACGGCCTATAATGTCCAAGCTTTTACCGGGATTGTAGTGTCAACATGATTCATTACTAGGAGCGTCGCTTTTCTTTTATTTTCTTTACAATTACAAATCGTCGTAATTTGTATCTTTTAATAGCCATATTTGTCTCTTCTTAAACTTACTCTAGGCCTAGTTCAATTACTGCCTCGCTAAATGTTTTTCATCTCTCACGCAAGGCAACATTTTTGAATTTGAGCATTTTTTGTCATAACACTTTACATAATTTTTTATTATGTACATACACTGTGTGCCTGGATTCAACTCAGCGGGGAAATACTAGCAATTGTTGATTTTTATAATAATAATAATAATAATAAACTTCTTTATTCATTTAAGGTATAATAAAATACATTGAATGCGTCAGTATACAATATACATATAAATAGAATTAAAATTGAAAAGTATAAATATGTATACACACATACACATATATACATACATGCATATATACATATACACACATATACACACACACACACACATATATACATATATATATATATATATATATATATATATATATATATATATATATATATATATATATATATATATATATATATATATATATATATATATATATATATATATATATATATATATATATATATAAAATAACTATAATTGTAAACACAACTTATACATGCAGATATGAACAGTCAGACAGCATACAACAGTTTATCTAGATAAGAGGAGTATTGAAGTATTCATTGACTGAATAGAAACTATGCTTTAATAGCAATGACTTAATTGTGTTCTGGAAAAGATTTAGATTTTCAATATTTTTTATTTGAGGAGGTAGATGGTTAAACAATTTGACAGGCATCACATAGGAACTATTTGATAAAAGTGCTAGTTTGTGATGAGGTAGTCTAATGTGGTTTCCGTGCCTTAAATCATACTGGGCAACTTCAGAACTTTGAGTAAATTTCTCAGGATTTTTTTTGACAAACACAACACAGTTAAAAATATATAATGAAATCACTGTTAATATATTCATACCTTTGAAGAGATTTTTGCAGGAATATGATCTGGGTTTGAAACACATCGTTCTTATGATTTTTTTCTGCATAATAAGTACATCATTTATTCTATTTGAGTTACCCCAGTTTATAACACCATAGTTGAGAATAGAATTTACGTAGGCATAGTAGTACGTTAGCAATGTGTGTTTGTTAACAAATTTCCTCATTTGCCAAATTGAAAAACAATAACATGACAACCTCTTTATGATACACTCTATTTGAGAATGCCATGATAGGTTGTAGTCAATTTGCAAGCCTAGGAATTTTATACTAGGACTCTGTATTAACGATTTGTCAGATGATTTGACTAAGATACTACAATTATTTTCTCTTACTGAAAATGAAACTAAATGTGTTTTAGTTATGTTTAGTAACAGACCATTATTGTTGCAGTAGGATTCCATATTTTCGGTACCCTTACTAGCTAATTGACTGAGGCACGTAAAGTCGTTAGCTGATGCAACTGCTGCCGTATCATCAGCAAATAGTGATACATGTTCAAACATTACATTTTCATGAATGTTATTTATAAATAAAATAAATAGCAGGGGGCCCAGCGTGCTGCCTTGAGGTACCCCGACACCTAGCGGTCGCAGATCAGAATAATAGTCCTCTGTTTCAGATCTTAGAAGGACTTTTGTGTTCTGTTTGATAAGTAGGAACATAACCAGTCATAGGCTAACCCTCTTATTCCGTAATTATACATTTTTTTCTAGGAGAATACTATGGTTCACCATGTCGAAGGCTCGTGTAAAGTCAAAAAAGATGCCTACAACTTTTTTTACTTTTTGTCCAATTGCTCTAGAATATAGTTAGTAAAGGAAACCGAAGCATCTTCAGTAGACAGGCCTTTACGAAAACCAAACTGATATTTATAAAGTATATCGTGATTATTTACAAACTTAATTAATCTGTTGTAATACGCATTTTCAAATACTTTAGAGAATACTGATAACAGGCATATTGCTCTGTAATTAGCCATATCCATGTTATCATTTTTCTTATGAATTGGAATTACAATTGCGGTTTTAAGATTTACTGGGAAGATACCTTGACAAAATGAAGCATTAATTAAATCTGTAAGAATTGGTGCAATAAAGTCAGTTATGTGAATAAGAAGGGAACAGGGGGATACCATCATGACCTGCAGAATTTTTTATTGCAACTTTTCTTATAATTTCTTTAGTTTCACTGATATCAATTGGACTTAAAAATATGCTAAAGTTCAAAGAGTTTACTATTCGAGGTGGGTTATAAGTACCTAGTTTTTGAATGAGATTTTCAACAGAGTCAATAAAAAAATTATTAAATTCTTGTGCAGCGCGAGAAAAATCTGAGGTTTCATTTCCATTTCTATCGCGAAATGAAGAGGGATATCGTGGCTTGTAAGTTCCATTAGTCTCGTTTCGAATTTTTGCCAGACTACTTTAGATTTATTAGTGGCATCATGAAATTTGGAGTCATTGTAATGATGTTTGGCTGATTGAATAGTCTGCTTATGGTACTTTAATAGAATATTGTAACGCATCCTAAGCTGCTCGTCATTTGTTAATTTGTAAGTTGTGAACAGTAAACGTAAAAATTCCCCTCGATTTATAATATCATCATTTATCCATCCTTTGTGATGCCTTTTTTTTGTCTTACCACCTACTTTTATTCGTACCAGAGGAAATACTTTATTAATGATACTACTGAGTCTATCACAAAAACAATTGAACTTATCATCTGCATTAGTGAGTAGATAAACATCATCCCAGGTTTCAGTAGATAGTTGATATTTAAAGTTTTCTATATTAAGCTCATTATTAAAAAGTCTTTTATAGATATATTTAACCTCCTCCTTCTCGGGTGAAATTTTTAATGGAAAAAAAATAATCTGCATTTTATGATCAGACAAATGAGTCGTTAAAACATTAGAGTTGCAAATATCAAAATTTGTAAATATATTATCAATAATGGTTCTAGACGAACCTTGTACGCGCGTATACTCATTAATACGTTGTACGAAACCATAACATGAGAGCACTGTACTTAAGAACTGTGCATTTTTGTCATTTGCCTTAGAATCAAAATTTACATTAAAATCGCCACATATTATTTGGTGCTTAGATCTACTATTAGTTTTTTCAATAATACTTTCAAAATACCTAGTAAAATCTGCAATATCAGCTGATGGCGAGCGATAAAAACAACTTATATTTATAGTGATATTATCTACAATAATGTCTACACTAGTATACTCACAGATAAAGTCACAACCACTAATATTACTATTCCGTGATTTGAAGTCAATATCACTGCGAGTAAAAATTATGATTCCACCCCTCTTGACTCAGAGCGACAGTAATCAGCTGCAATGCAATAAGACTCTAGTTTGACAGAATTTACTTCCTCTGTTGAACACCATGTTTCGGTTATACATACAACTTCAGGCAAATTTAGAGATTTTAAGAACACATAACACTCATTTGTTTTGTCCCTAAGGCTACGTATATTAAGATGACATACTCTAAAGTTTATAGAGTTCCCTATTCCATCAGAATTACATCCGAGAGACGCGGATATAAAAAATTGGGTTCACTCGTAGAAGTCAAATCGACAGTTTTTATGTTTGTGGGTTCACTCGTGTGAGTCAAATCTACGGATTGTGAAGATAAGGACACATTATGATCCAAAACAGTTTCCCGCATTGTCCCATGACACTGGATATTATCGTTGGTATCAATAAATATTAATGTTTTACATGTATTTTTAACATAAGCTAAGGCTTTAAGAACTTTGTTGAATTAGAAAGTAAATCATTTTTAAATAATAATTGTCTTTCGAAACATATTTGTTATTATATTTCTACTTTTATGCGAAAAAGTGAAAAGTTTTTTGCATATCTGAGCACAAGACAAGTTTTCTGTGAGTTTATGTGATTTTTTTATATAGTTGTCATTTGATATAAAATATTTAATATTGAACATTTACATAAATGTTTATTATTGTTTAAACATTTTCTGCAGACGTGTTTTATATTTCACAATAATTAAAATGTTAAAGTGTATATCGACTCAAATTTCCCCAATTAGGTATTCAGTATAAATGAAAGATGAATATATAATGTTTTTTATGTTACCAAGACTTCTTTTGGTGTAGGTATAAATAATAAAACTGTTTAGGACATTATCATAAAGTAAGAAGCTTTAAAAGATTTTTTAGGGATGTAATTTGTGCTAAACGGGTGGGTATAATGAGAGAAAGGGGTTATATTTCAGAAAAGATAAAAATTAATTTTATCCTTTTACGTCGAGAAGGAGTAAAAGGGTCCCTGACGAAAGGTTTGTTCCCGATGGCGTAAGTCTCCTCATTGTTTCATGTCAGAGAAATTGGCGTCAACCTCAATGGGTCCCCTAGGAGTCTTAAAAAGAACCAATTTGAATATTTTTAACATGGATTTTAAGAAGCGTGAATTTTTATCACCTATATTGGACCCTAGACTTAGGGGAATACGTGTGATATATACGATGACTAAAGAAGCAAGATTACGTCCACTGCATAGCCCTTTTGTCATAAACCCAGTATAATAACCCCCGAAATGCCGCTGGACAAATTACAAAAAATGCTCTTTCGATACTAATCTCCAGTGTCCAAGAAATTATAATTATTATCCCAAAATAAAAACTCAAATTATACTACTGAAATATTGTTCACCTTGTTTTTTGTATTAATTAAATAATTACATTACATATACATACATATAAAATAAAAAAAATTGATATAAAAAAGCAAAATATTTATCATTTTCGGTTTCAACGAAGGCTATAGTAAAGAAATGGGGTAATGTATTAAAAGAAGTTTTAATTTTTAAATGAAGAATTCAATACTCAATATAATATCGAACCTAGGTTTATATGTAAAATATGAGTTTATAATGTTTAATTCTTTTCGATTTAATTGCAAAAATTAAAATTTGGCCGAATTCCAAAAATTTTCCAAAATGTTAAGCTACGTTATAACAAGTTTTACGAAAAAATCCGTTGGCGTAGTCAGCAAAATATATAAATTGACACAACTATTTTTGAAAATAAACGAGTTACAGAAATTCTTATAAATTACAAAAAATAATTCTATTAAAACAATTGTGGTAGGCTTGATACATTTAGTTTTCCAATTATATTTTATTGAAAAATCGATGTGTAATAAAAATTGAACAAGGAAGTAAGTCATGCAAATATTTCATCCAAATTCTGTGAAGAAAAAACTTTCTATGAATAATATTTGGTAATTATTCAATTTCATTTAAATGCAGTGGATTTTGCGGTGTGTAAAGAATAAATACACAGAAAATATAAACATAAATAATTAAATCACAAAATGTTTTATTCGATGTGGAATTACATTTTAAACAATACATAATAAGAAACATTTTAAAAAACATAAATACAATCAAACAGATGAATTGTTCCAGAAGCTAATTATAACTAGGTATAAAATAAAAATAATTAAGTAAATTTTCAAACTGTCGCCCATTTTGCAAAACACATACCCAACAACGATGTCTAATAGAATTCACAGAATGATTTGAATATCGTTTAAATGCTCCAGTTACTTTTTCCGTTAATTATTTGGCTCTGCCATGTATTTCTTTAATAATTTAATTTTTGATGAAACCTTACGTAAAATCGTCCAACTGTGTGAGATCAGGTGATCTAGGCGGTCACTTATTTATTTAAAAAAATAAATAAATTAGGTTAGGTTAGGTCAGGTTATTGTGGAGTGGGTCCTTGTGGACCCTCCACTGCGGCCATAGCAGGCCTATTGTGGTTCAATCCTAATTATATTTCACCCAATAAGTTCAGCCCCTTAATGAAACTGATAGGTAACTTTGTGGGTGAGAATGTGTCCAGATCCTCTGGCAGCAGTTGCCTTTGTCAAATATTGAGAATCAGATCCTCTCCACAGCGAGATAGGTGCATATAATGTGGTCTGCCTTCTCATTATCCTCCAAGCATAGACGGCAGTCGGCAGTGCCCGGTATATAGGCCTGTTAGAGTTTTCAAGTTAACCCTGTTTAACCCTAAAAGTTTCTTAGTTCTTGATTTCAAAGGATATTTCATAAATGCCTTCGAATGAACTAATCCTGGTCACTCTTGACAGTACTGGAGTCTTTTCCTTTCATCCTAGGTTAAGATAGCAATCTTAGCCGTACTTGAAAGATATGCCAAGTATCGGTTCTAGTCCAATGATTCGTGATCCTGCTCCTTCTCTGGCCATATATAATGATCAATTATTCTAAATTGTCGTCATATTACTATGTGAAAATACTTCAATAATAAATATAGTTTAAAAAAACTAAAAAACACGCTTTTAAAGCACATCAAACTAAAAAGTGAAAAATAATTATTAATATAAACTGAAAATAATAATGAACGAAAAATACTAGTATTATTGTGAAAAAAGCGTGGGGTGCTCGATATACGAAAAATATTGCACAAAGCACCCCACGCTTTTTTCACAATAATACTAGTATTTTTCGTTCATTATTATTTTCAGTTTATATTAATAATTATTTTTCACTTTTAGTTTGATGTGCTTTAAAAGCGTGTTTTTTTAGTTTTTTTAAACTATATTTATTTTTAACTTTTTAGTTTGATGTGCTATGAAAGCGTGTTTTTTAGTTGTTTTAAACTATATTTATATTGCTTATTGATGCTGATATTATAACATATTACGATCCAACAGATATTTCTGAAAAAAAAAAATTTTTATTTCAGCCGTGATGTTCGAACTCACGCCGGAGGAGTCTGTCGTTTCGCGTCGACTGCCTTAACCCACTCGACCACCGGGCTAATTAACAATTATGGAATCTACTGACATATTAAGCCTTTGCTTTCACGCAGGGATACGTGAGGAAAGAATTGGCGATCCTGATCAGGATAATGATATAAACTTATCAAATTATTGTATTGTTACCGGTTCTTAATAAGTGTACAAAGTTTCAATTAAATCTGTCCGTTTAAAGTGGGTTAAAATCGAGTCCAAAGAGTCGGTTACAAACAAACAAGCAAACAAGCAAACAAACAAACAAGCAAACATACAGGTGAAGCTAATAAAAGCGTGTTAAAAACGTCAGAAAAAACTTTTGTCCAAGTGCCAAGTAACGGAAGATGGTTAAACGAGATCCAAAGGAATTTTTGAAAACAAGTTTCTTTCTTGCATGCATGGATCTTTTTGATGTGAGTAATTAGAAAAATAATGCTAAAAATGAATAGGCAAAAGCAATAAAAATAATGTGTAAAGTATATGGCACGGTACAACAGGGATCCTGCGTTTCGAACGGTTTTTCTCATTTTTTTTTGTTGTTTTTTGGCACTAAGGAAGATGTTTTCCATCGTGGATTTTGTGTGAGCTTACTGGGTGTTACCGAAAGTCATCGGACATAGAGTTGTAAGTTATCTCTTCGCGGTGAGACTCATTTTTAGCAAATGTTATTATTTAAATAGATTTCAATCGCAAACTCACAATTTTAACTTGAAAACGATAAAGGGACGTCCAAAAAATATTTTTTCTAAAAGTACATATATACAGTGCGTATATAAAATTCTTACACACATCTAAGAAAGGTATTTTTGTTATATAAAAAAAAACATTTAAGTATATAGATTTGGGAGTTTTAATTCTATCTGTAAACAAAAATTTAGGAACCAAAGCGCCATTAGATATCTCCAGCCGTTCACGAGTAATAAGAAAAAAATATAGTGTGACGTCACATCCAAATTTGGCTAGTGTAAAAATTAACTTCTGTGTTTTTTGTCACACGTTTTCTGATAAAACTACTATACGATTCGATTGTATTGAGCGCTCACTTTAATCGCGATTATCTCAAAAAAGGAGAAGTGAAAAAATACCACTAGAAAATTTTACATAAAACCAATAAGTGAGTTCTGAAAAACGATCACTTAAAGTTGAATGTGACGAGAGTATCGGTAGAAATGGGTAAATTTTTTCGTATAAATTAAGGAATCTGCGTAACGTTTAAACCAAAGTTATTAAAATTTCAGTGAGTGGTTTACAATACAAGTGCAAGGGGCCTATTGTGCAGATTACGCCATCCATTAATTTTTTTCAGCCATAATATTGACAGAGATGTTCTGCAATCACGACAAATTTGTATAATTTTGGAACATACTGTACATAATGCCAATTTTTCAATTATCTTGTTACGAGTTGTACCATACGAGTGATTGAGATCTACATATTTATTTTATAATTGTAAATCCAACCTGTAATATGTAACAAAGCAAACAGGATCGCTTAAGTTTATATTTTGACTATTGCCTTTATTACAAGGTATGCGTTTGCATTACATTTTCTTTTACTGTTGTTCTTGTGCTGGCAATAGAGTTATTTTACTGCGGTACAAAACAGGTTCCTCCTTTTTACAATCTTGGACGTACTAGGTGCTTTAGTACTTAACCATTAATATACAATAATTACACTACTAAATGCTTTATTAGGAACTGAAATATAACAAAAAAATATCCAATTTACACAACCTCCACGGCATCAGATGTGTTTAAATAAAGCGTTACTAATCGAAAATAATTTCTAATTGATTTTTTTGCCAAAACATTGCATTACTCGAATAATGAACTAGCTGTAAAACCCGCTTTCGTCAGGGACAATTTAATCCTTAGTAAATTGCCACATATTTGGGGATAATTTTCAAATTATTCCTACATGTTAGTTTCTACTAAAATAAAATTTATATTAGGTTTGTTTCACCAGCAGCCTCGGACCAGTTTGAAACTGTCAGAAATATTCACTCAGCTGCCTCTTATACGCTATTTAACACTTAACTGGGCGAATATTTCTGACGGTTTCAAAGTAGAAAGAGAATAAAAAAACTTAATTATTGTCAATTTCGATCATGCTTGCTATGTACTTAAAAAAATAAAAGTTATATATCACTGAAAAATAATTTTTTAAAATACTTTAAGTTGAATAGAAACGAACAGAATAACTAACTAAACTAAAGGCTCAAAATGTCCCCATTTACCTCTTTCGCAGTTTCTAAGATGAAAAGTAAGCTCTTCTTGAATGTTTTTAATGACATTTCGTGGACTACGGCGGGTTTCTTGTTTCTATTAACTTTTCTAAGTTGTTAAGCCTTCATTTGTAGACGTTCCTCTTTAAGTCACCCCATAAGAAGAAATCAAGTGGGATTTGGTCTGGTGACCTTGCAGGCTATTTTAGAAGGTCTCTCCTACCAACCCATTTATTTCGAAAAGTTTGGTCCAAGTTTTGACGAATGTTGCCGGCATAGTATGGAGGAGTATCATTTTACTGATTTCAAAGATCATTATGATGCAAATCTGGACCTTCTTGATTGAAGTATACAAATCAAGAGGGAATAAGTTTACATTGAAGAAATTCCAAATAGCAAATCCCTGTCAATGTTTCGTCGAAGAAATAAGGTCCTAGAACTCGACTACCTACTATCCTTGCCAAACATTCACCTTCTCAGGATGTTGTATGTGCGCTTACAGCATCTAATGAGAGTTCTTAGTATCGGATATTTTAACGGCCAACACAGCATCTCCCTCTTGTATATCGTCTATAATTAATTTCATGGTCTTCTCGGCAAGACCCAGCTACTCCCAATATCAATGCAGCTTACAATAAACATTATTGTTAATTGAGAAATATAGAATATAAAACAAAATATGACTTTTTGAAGAAAAAAATCTGCCGATCTTGTGCCTTAAAAAAATCAGATATTTTTTGCTCTAGAGCCCACAGATTTTCCTTTCAAAACAGTAATTAGCTTCGGGACCCTCGAGTTGTCCACGTTGTTTTCAATTATCGAAATAGCATGAAGTAGGACGTCCAAAGTGTCGATGATATCATTTTCTTGGATTTTTCGGCGACATAAGCCAGAAGTGCATTTTCTGTAAATTTCTGTATATTTTCCTGCTTACTTCATTAAGTTACGTTCTCTAATGTACCTCATTCTGGATTTTTTCTAGCAGTATGTCAAGGCATACAGTACTTGCAGCTTCAACAAACTTTGAACAAGTATTCGGGAAGTTCTGACAATCATTTTCGTTCATTTTAATATGATTTTTACTGATAACTATTTTATGAAAGCATCATTATATATTGTCTACATAGAGACGAAACGAGACAAGTTTTTTCTTAGTTTACATATTCTTAACTAGGATGCATTTATTTAAAATAGCGAATTTCATTTATGTCCTTTAATTTTGTAATGTATGAGAGAGGTACCGTTGCTACTTCGATTTAAGAAGCTTCAAAATATTTTTAAATTTCTGTGCTTTATGTGAACTTGTAGTTTATTCTAAAATCAATCCTTTTGCATAAATATATTTAGACCATTGTACGTGTGATTTAATAATCATTAGTGGAACTTTATTATTAACAATTATATTTTACAATTATACTAGACAGGTCTACTCTAAACGCGGTTGCTTTATAAATAGTAGACCTATGAGGTGGGGTTTAAATCTGATACGTTGTCGCCTACTCTGATTTTGAGCTCCCATCCCGCAACTGACATGTAATCTACTAGGTCGTTAGGCTGATGTGTATTAATGGATTAATGCAGTATTGAACTGTCAACACTCTCTTCACTCATCATCCAATAGCGACAATATATCGATTGCACGCCATTTTGATATGCACTCTAAAATATAATTCACTGTCAATAACCCATTACAACCAGGTTACACAAACTATCTTTCTTCTCTACATCCAATGAATATTTGTGGAGAGTTTCCGTTCAAATCATTATGTATACTCCACACATTTCACCTTTCCATTAAAAATCTTTCATTTTTCAATTTGGTACATTAAAACATTTTCATTATATTTTCAGTCTAAAATACAATAATATTTTATTTTTCTAGTTCAAACCGTATTAAAATGATTTTGAAAAATAATTAAAAATTTTAAATTTGAACGTTCGTTATAAAATACAAAAGGTTTGCAGGCCCGTACAAAATTAACACATACATAGGTATCTAAACAATTTAAACCATGATATATGATTTAACTGCTAAAGTATTTGGAAATCATGACGGCAGAATTTTGTTATTTTGTTTGACAAAGAATACAGCTTTCCTTCAATAAAGTTAAAGTACAACTACAAATAGTTATTCATATATACAGTCCGACGAATAGCTGTTGTAGTGTAATTTGAATGTGATAGAGGGCTTGGTAATCTAATGGTAATGGTGTGAAAGGCTGACGCTTGGAAAGTAGGCCGCAGACGAGCTCTTTTTACCTACCCCCAACCGTTCCCTTAGCCATGTACTTCTCTTGATCCCTTGTCGAATCTTTCTGACCTTTTAATGAAGGTCTGAATATCACTCAGTGCAGGAGAGCTCATCTCTTCCCTTAGAAGCTCCTCAGTATCGAGGATACTATGCCTCAGGCGCCCGAACATTTCACACTGCCGCAGGAAGTGATAAGACGTTTCTTAATCACTCCCGCATCCTGGGCATGTGGGATTTTCCTCAACAGCTTTCAATGATAGATGTCTCCTAAGTCGACGGTGGTCTGTCAGAACTCCGATTAAATGTCTTCCGACTCCAGCTTAGTAACCAGGCCGATCTCGACTTGTTCGGCCCCGTCACAAAACCTCGAATTTACCTAGGAATACGATTCACCCTTCCCTCCACTCCACCCTACTCCTTTTCAACCTTAGCTGGTCTTTTGCTTCTCTCACACTTAGAGCAGAGATGGGGATTCCCCCTCTGCCAGTCTAGCAATTGCTGCGTGACCTTCAGCTCTACCTAAACATCCCTGAGGGCTTAATTAAATCTTTCTATTAATATAGATATCTCTGTTTTGAGATGACTCACTAGTTTGAATAGTTAGACAAGTTTGTCCGCAACAAATATCTACCGCCAGGTGGTGAAATCTCGCTTCGCTGTATGTTACTGTCATATATCTTTTGTAATAATACTAAGAGGCAAACAAATTAGAATTGATTACGGATGGCTGATGTAATTAGAATATAGATTGATGGTGGTCCCCTCCTTCTCAATTTACTCTTATAATCACCGGGTAACATCGAAGATATACGGTTTAACATTTCTTTCGAAAGATGGAACACTATTCCACATCGACTGGGTCCGGCCCACATTAAAAATATGTAGCGGGTGATTATAAAGTAAGGGATACATTTCAACTTATTATATATTCTTAACAAATCAAATTAATAACAAAAAGTAAATGGAATCTAGTTGCTAATATAATGGGATTTCTGATGACAAACACTAGTTACCGCTAATGCTCGATATGACCTCCATTTTGTTGTTGTAAAATTACCAACCGTTCCTCCAAATTGTATACAGCACTATTCAACATTTCTGGTTGAATTGCACGAATTTGCTCTCTAATACTGTCCTTTAATTCCTCCAGCGTTGTTGGCCGTGTCCTAAACATCAAAATTTTTAAATAACCCCACAGCCAGTAATCCGCTGGGTTAATATCAGGCGACCTTGGTGGCCATGAATTTGCAAAATGTCTGCTTATAACACGATCTTGAAAAACCGCAGTTAACAATTCTGTAGCTGGTCGGTAAATGTGCGGAGGTGCTCCATCCTGCATAAAAATCATGTTTTCAATTCCTTCGTGCTCGTTTTGCAACTGTGGAATTGCATAATCCCCTAACATTTGCAGGTATTGTTCACCAGTAACAGTTACAGATACGGCCTCCCCATTCTGTATTTCCTCGAAAGAGGAAATGATGAAATTAGCAGTGAAACTGCACCAAACGGTGACTTTTTTGTCATGAAGGCCTTGCTGAACGATTTCATGTGGATTTTCTGTTGACCATATTCGACAGTTTTGAGTATTAATTCCACCATTAAGAGAGAAATGGGCCCCATCTGTCCATGAAATACGGGAATGCCATTCGGGTTCAATTTCCATCTGAGCCAATACGTGTAATGAAAAATCGTACCTGAGAGCAAAATCTGCGTCCTTTAATTCAAACAGCAGTTGCAGTTTATAGGGATACATTTTTAAGATTTTCTGTAAAATTTTCCAAACCGTGGTGTATGGCATTTGTAATCGTTTTGATATCGCATTCACACTACTGATTGCTAGCGGATTAGTATTGTCTACGTTTTGATTTTCCTGAAGAACTTCTGCAACTTGGATAGCACTAATCCTAGGTCTTCCTGATCTCGGAAGGTCTTTTACAGACCCTGTTCTTTCAAATTTGCTAATCAAATTACGATACGCCTTCATTTTGCACGGCCCTGCTCTCAAACACATTTTCGTACGAAATCTTCGTAATCCAGTAGTGTAATTTTTACCGCCTTCATAACAAAATTGCACTAAACCAATTCTTGTTTGCATATCCATATTGAAATTGTTACAATTTACGTTACGCGAGTTTTATTTTGAGAACAATTCTCTAAATTACGATTATTTCGTTTGACACTTGTATCAATAGTTGTCACGACAATTCTTTTGTTTTCCATAGATACACTAAAATCTAGTTATTGAGGCAACTAGATTCTGTTTACTTTCTGCTACTAGCATAATTTCTTAAAACTATATAAGAATTTAAAATAGACTCCTTACTTTATGATAACCCCATATTAGGCCAGGCGATTCTAGAGGACATTCAATACCTACACCTCACCTAATTTAACAGTTAACGTATGTCTTTGAACATTTGGCAGATAATTAAAATGCTATTTTTCTATAGCAATTACAACACTTTTTTTACTTTTTTTTATTTGTATCTCCGTAATAACGCTTTAACCGATGTTTTAGAAAAATATTCCTATAATTTCGGTCACGTGGGAATCAAATTTTTCCAATAAAGAACATTTTCCTGGTGAAACAAAACTCCTTATAATAACGATCATTTATTAAACTTTTTGTTAAAAACAATTATTGCACTTTAGCAATTGCTGTTAAAGATATACATTACCAATTAATTAAGAAATTAATTCTATAAAATAGTGACAATAACTAATCGAAATTTGTTTCCCTTTTAGGCAATAAGATGTACAATTCCCAATTGTAGCTGTGAATGTTTTGTACCTGGCAAACGCCACCTACGCTACTGCGAGACATGCAAACACGGTTGGGTTCCTCACGGTAAGTACTTTT
The DNA here is from genome assembly GCA_029963845.1 of Rhamnusium bicolor. NCBI lineage: Eukaryota > Metazoa > Arthropoda > Insecta > Coleoptera > Cerambycidae > Rhamnusium > Rhamnusium bicolor. The sequence continues at coordinate 5,097,125 of JANEYF010002501.1, forward strand.
ACCATTTAGCACTTTTAAACTAGAACTATTCACATACTGCAACCTTAACATTTTAATTGCTTCCTCATTATTTTCAAGAGGAAGCATGCTAATCGTAACTATATATTTTTTACATTTTTTGCATGGTTGAGGGCTTCAAAAAATTTACATTTTCATGAAGGATATATTTTCTAGCACCGTGGAACGTACTTAAAGCAACGACGGAGGGAGTATTTTAGAATTAACAATCGAATTAAGCAAACAATTTTTACACGAATTTATGACTTTTTGAATCGAATTTCCTCGTATGGAATAATGTTTAAAAGTATTCATAATTAACTGATAACAAAAAAAGCATTTTTCAACATTTTAGACACTGATCATTATAAAATACAAGTATTTTCAAAAATAGGTATATTTACATGTGCAAAATTTTGCTTACGACTAGAAGAATGCAGTATTTGTACCCTCATCTGCGGGAAGAATTATAATGTCGAATGTAATAATTACAGAGAATAGCTTGCGTTTGGATTCGTAGTTATGGAAAGCATACAAGACATGAGAAAATTCGAGGGTACAACTTGGTAGTATGCCAGGGATGTATCAATTGAAATATTGGTTGATTTAAAAAAAGCATCTGACGCGAATATAAAAAATAATGAAGGTCTAGGTTACAGAATATTGTTAAAATTTGTGGGTATAGCCGCAAAATAAGGCATAGGTGCGGATAACTGATGCTTTAAGCAATAATTTAATATATATCATGTTCATGCAAGAATCTGCGAAGCATGATTGGTTGTTCAATGTGATTGTTGGTACATGAACGTGTTTTTTGATGTCAGATTCAAGGTATTACTTTTAAAATTTGATATTCTTGTTAGATAAACACATACTAACAAAAACGTTAACTCAACAAAGAAATCGTCGCCATGGATGAATGACGATACCAAGTTATTATTTCTAACATAGATGAAGCTAAATTCAGGTTTAAGAAAACTGGTGTTTAAGCTCATAAAAGCATTACAAATAAATGAGAAACTTCAATAGCCATGTGGTAAATAAAAAAAATCGTACTTTAATTAAATGTCAAAAGGCACATTCTAAAATATCAATGGAAAGAACTAAAGTCTCTTAATATTAATAATTATAACGAGGCAATATTTCACTTAACTTTCAAATAATAACAAAACACATATTATACTCATAAACATATATAACAATGAATATAGCTTTACTTTTATTTGTCTGATTTATGCGGTATTTTATGTTTTATGCATATGTTCTCATTGTCATACATAACCATTTAGCCAATGGTACTTTTAACTATTAATACTGCCACATCTGCTTCAAATATTTAAATATAACTATTTTAAGGCTGTTTCCTACATATCTAGCCATTTTTAATCCATATAATTAATTATGTGCCTATGTGATGCAAGTGTCTTCCATCTTGGTTTAAAAATCTATTGGTAATGCTTATTATTAAAATTGGTCATTTAATATGCTTTGCAAATTTAAGGTCTATAAGTATTCTCGTAGCATTATCAAGCTTACTGAGAAGATAATAGAAATGCAAATATTTACATTTGTTTATTTATAGAAACACTTCAGTTCGGAGTTCAATATGGCTGTTGACTACGGCAAAGCCTTTGATATCGTAGATCACACAATTGTATTAACGACTGTAGAGACAGGTGCCATAGTTGCAAATTGCTTGCAATTATTTCTGTCATATTTACAACATCGAACACAAAGTGTAAGGCTTTCAGATGCTTACTCCACTTGTACATTTACATCGAAAGGTGTACATCAAGGGTCAATTTTAGGACCTCTTCTATTAACAATTTATACCAACAGAATAATTTCGTAATGTTGTTAATTGTTCCAAAATTCATATATATTATCGAGGGTGACGTTGGAATTTTCAGACCAATTGACGCAGTTTAATTATGAAATACAGTAATGATAATGGTGGAGGAGGCTGACACCTGGCAAGTAGGTCGCAGATGGCTCCCATTTGCCCTTTTATGTACTTATCTTGCTCCCTCGTTGAATCTTTCCGATCTTATAATGAAAGTCAGGATGTCACAGTGCGAGAATGCTCATCTCGTCCCTTAGAAACGCCTCAGAATCGAAAATCCTATACCTCAGACGCCTGAACGCTTAACACTGTCTCAGGAAGTGGTAAGATGTTTCTTCATCACTCCCATATCCTGGACATGTAGGGTCTTCCTCAAACACGTATAGATGATAGATGTCTCCTCAGTCTGCAGTGACCTGTCAGAGCTCCGATTAAAAAATCAGAGTCTTTCGACTCCGACCCAAAAACCAGGCCGATCTCGACTTGCTCGACCCCGTCACAAAATTTCGAGTTTACCTACAGGTCCTTTTGGTCCTTCAATACTTCTTCAGTGTTTCGTGGGCCCACTTATTGAGAGACGTCGTGACATGTCTTCTTGTGGTGCTTAATATAGGCTCAGGCCCAAGGGTTCCTTTGCTCCAAGTCTAACCAATTCATCAGCTTTCTCGTTGGCTGGAACTCCAGCATGTCCTGGGACCCACGCCAGTCTTATATGTTTGTGCATGTCAAGCTATTCTAGGACATCCCCGGACGAGATCTGATCTCATCCCGGGGAGTACACCGGTTTAAGAGAAACCTAGCTGTCAGAGCAGACGTATACCATCCGTTCCGCACAATTCCTTACCTCATCCTAAGCTGCCACCGCTAGGGATGCCGTAAACCTCCGCCTGGAAGACGTATACGATCCTAGAGCAAAGCTTTTTAGCACTGCTCTGTCTTCCAGATATATTCTCGTCCCTGAGGATAGTATGGCGACACACGAGAACTGTGTGTGTGGCACACCAGAGAATCCGGGAGGAAGTCGATTCTCCCTTCCCTCCACTTCTCCCTACTGGGAAGGGTGACAATATATTTCCTTTCCAATATCAGCTAGTCTTGAAGTACAGTAACAAATGGATAAACCTGTTTACCAGGGGTGGACCATTCTCAAAGAGGGATAAGAGTATACAGATTAAAAGTCATGCGATTCTATGAAGGCTTATTAAACGTGAAAATACTGAATTGTTATATCGAGGTGGGTTGAACCGTAGCGTCTCGACTTTTCACACAATTCTAATGTGTATCTGAAGATTGTCGAAATGTTGGATTTCTTAGTATGTTATTGATGTAATTATTTTCTAAATATCAAAAAAAATCTTGTAACGCCAGGGGCTTGACAATAGTTTGCTTGACTTGACATTGTATATCATATGGTAATAAATGTTTGCAAATTGCTTCTGATAAAACAGTTCCTTTTGCATCTTTCTGACTATCATCGTAGGTTAGCAAAAAAAATTCAATGTAAAAATATTAAGCTGTAGTTTAAATTTCTAAAATATGTATTGAAATGTAAAAGAGACGTGTATACCATACAGTATAAACTTAAAATATGATAAATACTCATGATCGCACGGGACAAAAGGTAGGAAACAAATATAATATGGGATAGCAAGACAAAGGCATAAATATCTAAAAAATTCAATACGTAGACAATATCGTATATCATACATATCAAAGTAAGTTTATCCCTAGGGTCCCATAGCATCCAAGACATTGTTGCTTATGCATAGACACCGGTCAACTCGTCGCACATTTGACTATAGATGACCACTAACCATTTTCCAAAACGATGTAAATTTAGAAAGACTTGCCAGGGCAATATACCACCACTCATCTATACTCTCGTATATCCAGATGGTGCAACCGCCACTATTATAGAGAAGGGTCGTTAAAATTAACTGCCGACTACAACCAGCAAAATTATTTACATTGTTTCGAAACTCAGATATTCAAGAGCTGTTTAATGTGTTAAAAATCATAAAAAAGTCATTATGTTTTTTAATACAATAGCAGTATATATCACAAAAGTTAAAAATTGTTTTTTTTTTTGCATATTTCTAGATTACTTGTAGCTCACTATATATTATAAAATGAAAGAGGTTTTTCTGAAACTTTTTGAAATTATTGTAAAAAATATTTACCACTGGTCAAACGTTGACTTAATATTTTACATGAGTTAAACAACATGGCTAATAAAATTTTAAACAGTACAAAAAATTAAACTTGAAATAAAAATAAATTTACAAAATGATTCTGCGAGTTATGGCGTTTATATAAGGTGCATGTCACGTTGAAAATCAAGTAACGCCTATTGTAAATGGTGAAAAATGTGTTGATATGTTGGATCTTTTACTTAAGGAAATAAATTGATTGGAAAATCAACCTTTGTAAAAATTGTATGTTATTTTAAAGTACCTATGTGTATGTATGTAAAATATAATATAATGTGTATAAAGAAAATATGTAAATAAAATAAGAAAAGAAAATTGTGTCTCAGTTAGGGACAAGGGGAATTTTTATGCATTCTAGGGATTTTTGAAAAATAATAGAAATGTACAAAACTATTATAATTAACTAAATTTGAATATAATATACAATGCAATTAGAAAAAAATCAAGATATAAATTGATAATAATTGTATACCTTTCTACATATGTATTTACTTAGTACCAAATGTGTATTTAAAAAATTGACAATCTCTCTATTGATTGTATTTATGTATACTTGATTCATTCTTCGTTCAATGGAGCCATTGTGTTGTCACCTGGTATAGTTAGAAAACTAATTAGATTCACAATAGCTGAATTTTATAGTCGAGTACCGTTTAATAACATGACGGGTCCAAAACTACCCCTCCACCCCCATTATTTCAATGTTCAAATCCAGGCCGGGTCAACTTGAGTCGGCGAGGTTTGGTGGATGAATAAACGTGCTTGCAACTCCTATAGAAATGGATGTAAAATTGTGGGTTTGGTGTATCTGTATATGATGTGATGCACATTAAAGTGGAGAATCGGCAAAATCCTTCATGACAGGAAATGAGCTCCTAGCACTAATCATTGGCCTTGGTAGCAGAAATAGCTGACGTAAAACAAATGATTAAAAAAATCTCATTTGTAAGGACTCCTACTATAGCTTTTGACATTATATGACTAAAATAAAAAAGTAGCAATAAGGATAAAAAAAATTATATCCAGATTCGCAGACATTTATTATTATAACCTGAAAGGTGATTCTATTTTTTGTCCTACTTATATCTTTTTGAGTTGTGTTCGAACACAGCCGTTGTCTATAACTCAAAGATGACAGTCCATTATTCAATAACTTGTATAGCTCCTACACATTACCCAACCAATATCAGAGAAATAGTTTTGATTGCGACAGATAGATCATAGATCATTTACCGAATTATTATTATGGTTGTCCGTTTTTGAATAATTCATATTTCATGTTGGTTTCACGTAGTTTAGGCGCACTGTCCAGCTACAGATAATTAATGATTGATTTATTTTATTAATATTAAATGGAGCCTATATTTATTAAAATTAATCTGATGAAATTTAAAATTTGTAATAAGTGAAGAGTAAATGTGAAATCGAACCAATATTTTAAAATTGTCTCTGAGTAACAATAAATTCTGATATATTGCATCAAAACTTTTGAATGTTTTGAATGCCTTATATTATGCACAAAACGTCCTCAAGACTCAATAACAAGTATAAAAATATTTAAAAAGTAGATATGAAAACATGCAGACCGAAAAAAATATTCGATCAAATGACAATCGAATAAAACAATTTAAAAAACTATCTTTCATTAGCCTGTTATATTACATATAAAACACATAAACTCGTATTTGAGATAAAATTTATTACAAAGAGTAATGAATGCTGAAAGTAATACCTAAATAAAAGATATCAAAATCGTAATCCTATCACTTTATTTAATTGAAGATTAAATAAAGTAGCCACACACATCTTGATGATTTATAAAATTTGTACCATATAAAGAGAAGTAATTAAGCCTTAATTGTGATTGCCCACTAGTAAAAGTTTACCAAATAAATGGAAATCATTCTTGAGGCCATCGCATATACCATTCAGATCGGTTTCTGGTTATTGCCTTCATCAGTGCGAAGTAGATACACGTAACGTCAACAATAAGGATATCAGAATCATAAGTCTTTGTGTGATAGTCGAGTGCTAACGACGTAATGATAACTCCATCTAACAGTGTCCATTATTTGACATACCCAAACTTTAAATTCATATCTTGTAAGACAAAAAAATTATAGGAGTGATCTCGTGATCACCACAATATAGTTCCTGCTATATAATTTAATTGCAGCAATTCATTTCATGACCGCTTTAAAATTAATATGTTGATATCAAATAAAATATATTACTTTTTACTGATTTCAGTATACGTATTACAGAATTAAATAATGTTAAATATCACTGTTATTGCTCTTATCAATGTTGGCTCAGTGGCTAGCACTTATGCGTTAGGCTTGATACCAAGGGGCCTAGGTTCGATTTCTGGCTAGGGCATAGATGTATAGTAGCATTTACTTTTTTAAATGCAGAGACAGTTGCACAGTTGGCTAGAGCGTTGTTGTGTGGCAGAACACGGCTAGCCAATATCGATCTCTCTTGAGTTCGCCTCTTAGCTGCGGCATCTGGCAAATGTCGCAGGGAATGGTTGTTGTGTGTGTCAGTCAGGGTCCGGATTTGTATTCCATTTTACAGAGCCGGCACTTATAAAATAAATATTGATATTAATAAACATCCCAGATTCAAATTCATCTGGTTTGTTTATTTATATACCTGTAACATATGCAACCAGTGGAACCAGAATAGAGGCAGAGAGTTGCGCTACTGTGTGGGAATGAAGAGCTTTCCCGTATACAATCATATCGAGCTTGACAGTTTGTCCGCTGGTGATGTTACTGTTCCTAATAGTAGTTTAGTAATCGAGCAATCTGAAATTATCACGGGTGCCTACCTAAAGGTCTTTGTCGCATAAAACGCTCTTAGCAATGGCGCCGTCATTACCGCTTGTGCATAAACTACAAAAAATGATTGAAAACTCCAATGACACCAAGAGAGATTTCTAGAAAATATAATCAAATAATTATCGCATCTTACATAAGCATCCCTTCAAACCTAACATATTGGAAGTGTTTTATTTATTATGTACCTAAAACTTTGATACTAGCGCATTCAGATAATAATTATAGTATAAAATTATAGTTCTGTGTTTGTAGTTGTCCTTTACCTGGTAGCCATACATTGCGTAAAACCACCAAGTGTATATGACAATGTTTTGGATTACAGAGGACGCACGAAATAGATTTTTGTGGGTGACAGTGCATGAAACAACTGACTTTCGGTGTAATAAGATTGTTAATGTTATACTAAGAATTTTGAGTGGACAATAGGCTTTGGGTATCTGTCAGACAGCAAAAGTCGGGCCATAAACAATAAACTAAATGATTTTTACGCAGGAACCTGAAATTCAAAGCAATGTGCGTAACAATCGTGAAATTGGCTAGTGCCTGCCCATGTGAACATTTAGAATTTCCACCATTAACCTCGATAGATGTGGAACATTAATTTTCCTTGTACAAACGTATGTACAGACCAAAATACTTAAATTTAACAGCCATGAACGCAGAACAAATATTAGTTGTGACGTGACAATGTATGCTAATGCGATGGCGACTTTAGTCATTCTGAATAATATATTGTATCAAGCGGCATGTATTTCATTATTCATTTTATACTTTTGTTTTTATTTGTCTACGTATATCCTTCTGTCTAGCATATGAGGCAGTAGTAGCTACCGGTCCTGGACTCTGGCGTAGTATCCTGACCCTAGTTCAGTCGTGGAATAGTAATGTGCTAAACCTCGCCAGGACGTTAATATAAATAAGTCGTAAATAAGTCGTTGATATGTGCATATTTTTTCTGTTAATTAATGTATTTAAAATAATGTCACAAATTCAAAAGACTGAAATTACTATGTCACAAAACCCCTTAAAAAACAGTTTCGTATTGATCATAACGTAATAGATTAGTTCGTTTCAGTGACACAAGGAGCGAGCGGAATATTAATATGTTTAGGGTCTAAGCTTCAGGCCCTTAATAGCAGTATAGTTGCATGTTGTAATTTAATAAGTGATTCTCCTACATCTCACAACATTACATTTTAATTTAATTTTAATAGTCAGGCCTACATAACCGGCGATATTTAATCCTTTTTTGAAGTTACCCACCGGTGTCATGGCTATGTCACTTTACTAACACTAGGAATTTCCCCTAATATTTGACCCCCGCTGCTTACAAATTGTCAGGGTTGTGAATTAATATATCAAAATTATGTCTTTTGAAATGGTTTATGTCGCGCTTCATTTGAATACATTATCATTTATATTTTACCAGCGGGTATTTTTATATTGTGAAAATTAAGTATTATTTTTTAGAAACTGTTTATTATAAACAAATATTTATGTGACTAATTGTAATACCTTCAAATTGTACAGCAGGAAAATCAACATAAACATGAATAAATAGATTTTTATATTATTTTACTAGAGCAGCATATTTTGTGGGTCATCTTCAAAGTGGAAAACTATTGGGAAATATAAGTTGGGAGTGGTTGACCACCATATATCGTATTCCTGACTTTCACGATGTTAAAATATCATTGGCATCGCGTATGCATGACTTCTGTACCGTGTGATGCGTGATTCGAATTTTCAATAAGGAAATATTTTATGTCCATCGTCCCCTTATACGAAAATTAGGATTTGCTGTTTCTTTTACAGATGGTGGTGCAAATCATACATTGTCAAAATTTTTTTCTTTGATTATTTATTGACATACTTTTTAAACATTATTTGAAACATGTTTATTTACAGATTTTCAAGTTACCGAAATTACTGACTTAATTTAGCAAATATAGATTAGTGTGTGTTAAATATTCTATTTGACATGATATTGATTCAGTTTTAAATACAGAGATACTATTAGTCCATCTGTATCATCTGATGAAAGTTTGCCTAATTGTCGAAAATACTTCAACACTTGAAGAGTGGTAACGATCATACTGAATCCGACTAGACTAAAAAATTTGTTTTTTTTTAAGTAATATATAGGAGGAGTTAATCCTATCATCAGTTCACCCAAGATAAACAAATCAAGCTGCAAAAACTGTCTCTCATCAGAGATCGTTATTATTTATTTATTTATTTATTTATTTATTTAATACAAACATGTATGCACACATACATACACATGCACATACATGTACACATAAACCCATATACACACATATATACGCACGCACATACATACATACATACATACATACATACATACATACATACATGCATGCATGCATGCATGCATGCATGCATGCATGCATGCATACATACATACATACATACATACATACATACATACATACATACATACATACATACATACATACATACATACATACATACATACATACATACATACATACATACATACATACATACATACATACATACATACATACATACATACATCACATACATACATACATACATACATACATACATACATACATACATACATACATACATACATACATACATACATACATACATACATACATACATACATACATACATACATACATACATACATACATACATACATACATACATACATACATACATACATACATACATACATACATACATACATACATACATACATACATACATACATACATACATACATACATACATACATACATACATACATACATACATACATACATACATACATACATACATACATACATACATACATACATACATACATACATACATACATACATACATACATACATACATACATACATACATACATACATACATACATACATACATACATACATACATACATACATACATACATACATACATACATACATACATACATACATACATACATACATACATACATACATACATACATACATACATACATACATACATACATACATACATACATACATACATACATACATACATACATACATACATACATACATACATACATACATACATACATACATACATACATACATACATACATACATACATACATACATACATACATACATACATACATACATACATACATACATACATACATACATACATACATACATACATACATACATACATACATACATACATACATACATACATACATACATACATACATACATACATACATACATACATACATACATACATACATACATACATACATACATACATACATACATACATACATACATACATACATACATACATACATACATACATACATACATACATACATACATACATACATACATACATACATACATACATACATACATACATACATACATACATACATACATACATACATACATACATACATACATACATACATACATACATACATACATACATACATACATACATACATACATACATACATACATACATACATACATACATACATACATACATACATACATACATACATACATACATACATACATACATACATACATACATACATACATACATACATACATACATACATACATACATACATACATACATACATACATACATACATACATACATACATACATACATACATACATACATACATACATACATACATACATACATACATACATACATACATACATACATACATACATACATACATACATACATACATACATACATACATACATACATACATACATACATACATACATACATACATACATACATACATACATACATACATACATACATACATACATACATACATACATACATACATACATACATACATACATACATACATACATACATACATACATACATACATACATACATACATACATACATACATACATACATACATACATACATACATACATACATACATACATACATACATACATACATACATACATACATACATACATACATACATACATACATACATACATACATACATACATACATACATACATACATACATACATACATACATACATACATACATACATACATACATACATACATACATACATACATACATACATACATACATACATACATACATACATACATACATACATACATACATACATACATACATACATACATACATACATACATACATACATACATACATACATACATACATACATACATACATACATACATACATACATACATACATACATACATACATACATACATACATACATACATACATACATACATACATACATACATACATACATACATACATACATACATACATACATACATACATACATACATACATACATACATACATACATACATACATACATACATACATACATACATACATACATACATACATACATACATACATACATACATACATACATACATACATACATACATACATACATACATACATACATACATACATACATACATACATACATACATACATACATACATACATACATACATACATACATACATACATACATACATACATACATACATACATACATACATACATACATACATACATACATATATAAACACATATTATATATACAAATTATTATAATAGTAAATGACTAGCTGTAAACAATTTTTAGCTGCCTGATAGTACAAAAGAATATATCAACAATCAGATGTACAGATCTTCGTTTTGACAATTCTATGATGTCAAACCGTGTTAATAACAAATTATGAGAAAACCCTCTTGGCGGATATATGCCATCTAATACATATACTGCAGATTTCATAAATCGTCTTTGTATTCTTTCAAGCGTCGCCACATGAGTAACAGATTGGGTTCCAGACTATCGATGCATATTCTAATTTCGATCTAACGAAGGATGTATGTAACAATCGAAGTGTAAACATATTAGAAAACCCTTTTGAGTTTCTAATGACAAAACCTAAATATTACAGATGAAGTGGCAACTTCAATATGTTTTAAGAATGTTAGTTTAGGATCAAAATGTAGTTCAAGATCTTTTATATAATAAATTAATATAGGCCTATTAAGTGATGCACCGTCCAATTTATAATCAAAATCAAGAGGATTTTTTTTTCTTGTAAATGACATAACATTACATTTGGAAGCATTTAGTGGTAAATTGTTATGTGTACACCACGAATTTATTTTATTAAGTGCAACTTGCAACAGTTCACACTCTTCGTAAGAATTCACTTCACACAGTAGCTTAAGATCATCTACATAAATCGGATAGGTCTGACACAATATCATTGATAAACATGATAAAAAGGAGAGGTCCAAGGGTCGAACTCTTGTGGTACCTCAGATAACTGCAAAAACTTCTTCGACCTGTAACCACGGTACTGAACAAACTGATATCTGGGAAGCATTATAGCAGATTTAGCTGGTTTTTGATATCGAAGTTCCGCCTGTCAGGAATACACATCGGCTACAAGTGTCATAGAGTTATGCAACAAAATCACATATCAAGAAGATTCAATCCCTGGTAATCATAGTGCTGGTATGTGCCGTGTATGTATCATAGTTTGTGTAGAACATAGATGTTTTTCGGGATCTGGACAAGTCTGTCACCAATAAGGTGATGCAGGATCGAACGAGGAAGCTCTATGCAGATGCCAAGAACTATGGGAATTCTTAGCCAGACAGACAACGGACTACGACCACGCGGACACTCCAAATCAAAGAAGACTATAAAGCTGCAAATCTTGGACAACGAATAAGTGCAACTACCAACACCAAAACACCCCATGGCACAGCGCAGCATCCGTCGAGCTGAGTCCGCCACAGATGGCGCCCACGAAGGACCACATGCCAGTGACAAAGGATTACGAAGATGAGTCGACGACCCAGACAGGACAAGAAGAGGTCTACCGAAGCGCTAATACCATTCAAATTTGCGAATGGAGTAGTTGAAGGAGCAGACACATCTTCTACAAGGCTTAGTCTATGCCTACAGTAATGCACTGGAATAAAGATTAATGTTGCTTGGCCCCAGCCATTATGGCCTTCCAAGAATATTGATGCGATGTTGGTGGATATGGTTCATATAGTGGGACGCGTAACATTGTTTAGTAATGAAATAGATAGAATCAAGTTGAGCCTAGAATGTCTATAGCACTTTGTACTCTTGTAAGCTTTTATATATTATTATACGGCCACGATAGGATCATACTTCATTCTTAGCTACACACCATTGTATATTGAAGTAAATAAAATAGCTAACAGACTGCTACACTAGTATAAAACAAACCAAACGCTAGGAACAACATATATAAGATCTACTGATAAAATACAGGTTATTAGTGCTGGATAACGAGTGCATTGAGGGTATAATAAAAGGCATCTACTGACTATGTAAACGAAAGATTAGTATAGTAGTGTCATTAAGCATGTATCCCAAAATCCAAGCAGAAATATATCCATCATAACATGTTGAAGCGAAAACATCACCACAGTTTTTACAAACAAAACTTATTGATATATTTGCGAATAATAGGGTATTTCTAGACCGGTAATTAAATGTGCATAACTCAGTCAAACTCATGTAGATGACTAAATAAAGTGATAGAAGGTAATCAAATTAGGCATTTTGGCAGGTGAGGTGTTAATAACCGTTTTGTGGGCTTTGAGCCGACTTTCTATTTACCAACAAGTCTGATTTAATCAAAACTTGCACCAGGACCATAACAGAGTTTTGCAACTATTACCTAGGTTTTCAAGTAATATATAGTAGGTATGTATATGAGGTCGAATCACAGTAATTAAGCAAGACAAAGAATAAGGATATTGTCGGCTGGCAGATAAATGTAAGAGATATAAATTCGAAGAGTAATGGCGAAGGATTCAATCACAACTAACCTAGTTTTGCACTTCGTATTGATGTATATGCGGAATCAAGTCCATGAAATAATAAAAAGACATATGGCATACAGATAATTCCCAAGAATCACGTACTAGAGAAAATGGGGCTACAACCAGACAAAAGATGAAAAGTGAAAAGTAATATCACTTGTTTCACAGGAACAAACAAACGTCCAGAAATTAAAAGTAGCCTTTAATACAATTCCTTAACACATTCTTCGATCACGTCCCGCAAAAGAGGAGCTGGAATATCCGTAAAGGGCTTGCTACCGACCAGCGCCCGTTGTCCCCCTGGCTCCATGAAGGACGAAAGTGCTAAGAAAGCACTTAGGCCTTCACACATTCATTTCCATTAGTGTATATTTTAAATCTCGTTTTAATTGAAGTAATCTGTAATTTGAAAAATTGGTATAAAATATACAGAGGCCTAGCAATATTTACATGTTCAAGTTGGTGCGATTATATTTGTAAAGAAAATAAATAACCTTTAGTGAAATATTTGCATCGTTACAGTCATTTTAGCAAATCAAGCATTGCACAAGAGATGTAGGATTTAGTACTACACAGAAGAGGCCCGTGTATTTAATGGTATGTTAGTAGGCCAGGAATGAATATATTTTACAATATTATAAACAAGTTTAAAAATAGTTTGTAAATTATTATTGACGACGTGCACGTGAGGGTGATGAATGGAAGACGGAAGTTAGAGCCTGGTTTGGTGTTGACAATTAAAACAAAATCAAGTTTAAATTAGAGCCAGTTAAACGCAACACGCGTTGTAACAAAACAATTAAAATCATTTAATTAATGCTCATTATCGTCGCGTGACAGTTTTTTTTGTTTAGTTCTTGTATAGGACCCCAATAATCATTATCAACGGAAGTCATTCTTCATAACCGAATAATTGTTAGTTTTATTTACATAAAAAACTGCATAACATAAATGAATATAAATGCAGTTTTATCAAGATTTCGTTTCATGCAAGGACACAGTGAACGCTTACAGGGTGGCATGAAGTTGTACGTTAATTCTTTCCTTTTATATTTCATGTCCAAATTGCAACTGACCTCCTCTAAATTTGCAAGTCGAATTTCATCAACTTATGTCTGAGCAAACCCAATATTACAGACCCGTACTATTATTATGTTATTTCCATATTAAATGTCGTTTAAATTAGCTACGTTCAAGATAAGATCTACTATTAAACTATACATTATCTTTGATTGGTTAGTTACATCTGTTATTAGCTTTGTTTCATGCTTCTGTAAAACTTTAACATTTTAAAATAATTATCAAATTTCTAAAATTAAACAAAGGAACGCGATCAGCATTTTTAAATGAATGAACGATTATCCCTTCGTCATATACACTGTCAAATAATGTATGGCACAATTTATTGAGTTGGCATATTTAGGGATTAAGGTAATCACTACCCTATTTAGTTAATATTAAAACAGTTCATAGTAATCGTTTATATGTAAAAGCACCATGAAATACTTTTCAAATTATTCCCAATTTAAAGTGTAAATATTTCAATTTCAAGTTCAAAATGTAAATAATTCAATTATTCTCAGTTTAAACTGTAAACTTTATTATTCCCAGTTTGAACTGTAAATATTTCAATTATTCCCAGGTCAAACTGTAAATAATTCAATTATACCCTGTTTAAACCCTAAATTTTATTATTCCCAGTATGAGCTGTAGATATTTCATTTATTCCCAGTTCAAACTGTAAATAATCCTATTATTCCTAGTTTAAACTGTAAATAATTGCAGTTGCAGTTTGAGCTGGGATCATTAATTATTTATAGTTTAAATTGGGAATAATTGAAATATTTACGGTTCAAATAGGGAATAATTTTTTTAAATCTTTCATAGCCATTCTACGCTTTCGTATGCACAACATCTTAAATACATAAATTGTCGAGATATAATGTCTCAAGTTAACATGTTGAGAAATTACGTAATATCTACTAGAGTCTCAAACATGTTAATATCGTGAAGCGCAGAACGAAGTATGAATCTTTATATCATGTACTTCAATACGAGTTCGATAAAATGAATCTGAAAACTATATTTACACCGAGAAAAGAAAAGCCGTCAATGGCAATTCGATTACCAATAAAATTGTGTCAACATAAAACGTTAATACAGTCCAAAAATATTTCATTTCAAAATTTTTACTATTATAACATGCTATATCTGATAAAATCTAATAAACTGAATCTGTTGAAATAACAGTTCTTTATTTTAAAATAAATAAGACATTTATTTATTTTTTATAAACGAAAATAGCTACCACCAAGGGAGTACGGAACTGCAAGTGCTCAGGATCACCGAAGAAGTCACCAAAGGTTTCAACCAAAGACAGGTCACGGCACTACTTCTGGACGTTACGAAGGCTTTCGACAGGGTCTGGCACGATGGTCTACTAGCTAAAATGATGAGTATGGGTTATCCCATTGCACTCGTCAAACTAGTTAGATCATACCTGCACGGGAGACAGATGCGAGTGAAGATCAGGGGATTGTGTGTCCACGTATCGACCGATGGAAGCCGGAGTCCCCCAAGGCTCTGTGCTGTTCCCCCATCTGTTCGCTGTCTTCACCTCTGATCTCCCAAGGGCCGAAGGCACCGCCTGGCGCTCTACGTGGACGACACTGCCCTCACGGCCAGATCCTGGAGAGCGAGAACAGCCACCAGAAGACTCCAAGAGGCAGCATTTCTTCTGGAAGAATGGTGCATCAAGTGGAAAGTCGCAGTCAACGCGGAGAAAAGTCAGACGATTCTCTTCAGGAAAGGACGCAAGGAAACCCCCACAGGATACGTTTCCATGTTCGGCGAAGACATCCAATGGAACAAGCTTCTGCTAGTCAAAGGCCTCATCACACCACAGCTGACCTACGCCTCCGTAGCATGGGGATACCAAGCGAAGACCTATCTGAAGAAGATCCAAGCCGTGGGAAACGTGGCCATCAGGACAACGGTGGGCGCACCATGGTACGTTAGAAACGCTGACATCTTCAGGGACCTGAAGTACACACCTGTCACCGAAATCATCCGAAATAAAGCGAAGAAACTGTACACCTTAACTGAGGAGCACAGGAACCCGCTGATCAGGGAGACCACCTCCTATGACCCGGCCGACGCACCGAGGCACAAGAGGTCGAAGGTACAGTTACTAGACAACGGGTAAGTTAACTAATCCTTTCCTTACAGATGGACCAACCCACGGAAATGACATGACGCAACCAACCACCTTCCCACAAACCGACCAGCGCCCGTTGTCCCCCTGGCTCCATGAAGGACGAAAGTGCTAAGAAAGCACTTAGGCCTTCACCTCCTAGAGCTGCACAGTTCATCCTCACCTTGTCTGATGATCCAGATGACAATGTGTCAATTGACACTTTGTGTACTGGCAGTCAATCCCAAGTCATAGAATATCCGCACAGTCCCTGACAGACCGATGACTACCCCCGGAGGTGACAAGCTGGCGAAGAAAGAAGACGAAGACAGAAGAGCGCCAGAAGAGGCCCTAGCCAGCAGGGTTCATCAGCCAGGACCCAAGGAGATTGGCCGAAATCTTCGGCACCACTCACATTTGCGAATGGGGCCGTTCGTAAAGTAAGCTAACCCGCCCTGCACGAGGCCGGTCCAGGCCTACAGCGATGACTAGGGTAAAAAGGCAATAGTCCTGCCTGGCCCTAGCATCCGAGACCGTCATCAAGCCAAATGGATATTGGCGCACCATGGGATTAATCCAAGAGACTTCATTGTATGCAAGGCAATGCGTCATCCAACGACCAGTTTATCGCTGTTGGCCGTCGGTACAGAACAGAAAATCGTTTATCCACAATGAAAAGTCCAGGTCTTGTAAATTTGAGCTAGCATAAGCCAGCGACTTGAAATGAAAGGTTTAACACCTCCTAGTGGATGTTTATTGCAATCAACTTGGAAATTCCCGTTAGGGGATATATGTGCAGATATATTTTATTGCTGATTATCAATTTATTACTGTTAAAGCAAAATGCAGACCACCATTTTAGGACAGAGCTTTCAACATTACATGCAAAATTTCTTTTAATGTCGATTCCCTTTTCCAATAAAACGAGAATTTCTGATAAGCATATGATTATTTACAAAACTGTTTTAGCATTACGGAATGTTGGCGCAAGAAAAGTTTAACTAAAAATTCTACAGAACTTGTTTTAAAAATTATAGTGTTCTGATCTTTTACCAGGCTTTTACTGGAAATGCTGGCTCCATAAAGGCCCAGTAAAGGCCCATACTTTAGCGTTTATTGGAATAAAACAAATTAATTTTTAAGATTAATTCAATAAGGACAGAGCGATTCATTAATAATGAGAAATCTCGAAACTCAAGATAATAGAGACCAAAATATGACGATGACTTATATAAATGTTGCTGGTTTAAGGTACAATTTTATTTTGAAATTTCTCAATAATTTTGAACGAGATATTTGCTCTTAAAAGTTGCAATGCATTTAATTTTTATGCACATTTTTATCTTTCATTTTGCTCATAATTCTACAGGCAAAAAAATATACCTCGATTTTCAACACAGTAGAGTATAACTAGCGCCCTCTAGGAGCAATATTAAAATTAGTCACAAATTCTTATTTGGCATCCCAAAAATCCTAAAGCTGCCAATTTTCGAGTTGATACTATGAAAACGTTCAAAATTATTGAGAAATTTCTAAAAAAGAAATCATCTCTTAACATTTGTGTAAGGCATGTTGGACTCAGTTATCATATTTTGGACTCTAATATATCCAGTTTCGAGATTTGCCATTCTTAATGAATCACCCTGTATATTTTATAAAGAAATGACAAACTAGAATCAAAATTTTAAAAACATGTGAATAAAAGTAAATTTAAATATTGTCTGAATGTTATTTGTGGCATTCTCTATTGTTTTCTTTTTGTTCCCTTGGATGGCCAAGGTGGTAGTAAGCCTCAAGGAAGAAAAAGAAAAAGAAAATTTAAGTAAACAAGCATTCTGATTAACTTTAAAGTTTTTATATTTGAATTTATGTTAATTTAACCGAATATATGTCATTTTTTCTTTTGTTCAAATTATATTATTTTAACAATAAAATTGAATTAAAGAAATTTATATTAAAAATTTATTGACCTAACGACCTTTTCTCTGTGTAGCTTGTAAAATTGAGACTCATCGGTAGTTCCTCATGCAATTTTTGTTTGTTTGTTATACATCATAAAAAAAATGCTAGAAATGTTATACAAAGACACAGCCTCATCAACAATAAATTTGACTTCTTTACTTGCCAATATTAATATGATTATTATGATTTTTTGGGCATGAGGCATGGGGAATTTCTAATGTTTAATTAATAATCTAGGAACGAGATGAAACAAGCTTTTTTAAAAAGCCCACGACTCGAACTTGATAGATCAATTTTACTGCTACTTTCGAAACAACAATTAAGAATAAATTAATAGTTCGTAAAATGTTTTAATTTATAAATAAATATAGTCGGTACACCCCTTAAGAAAATTAATGCATTTGGATGCATCATAAAATGTAACTTGCTTGTCCTAATTGAATAAGAATTTGATTAAAAACAAAGGGCGCTATAGGCCGCCAAGAACAAATAAGCTGAACACAGCGGCGTAGTCAGTTTCAAGACATAGGTTCCTGTTTATACGATTATGAATTTTTACCTCCTGTATATAAATATTTCTATTAGCATAGATAACTAATATGCTGGTATTTTTAAACATGTGTTTTTAGTAAAAAAATAATATTATTTACCATCACCTACTGTTATCATTTTTTGAATGTTTGTAGTTAAAATTGATACGACAGTTATTAAATGAAGTTTACATAATAATGTTTACGCACTTACAGGCACTCACAGAGAACTAAAATTTAATAAATCAGAAATAAAGTATTGTGATAGTTAATACGTATTCTAAAAGAAGTTTTTCTTACTATATATGTTACTATGTATAATTCATGTCTATAGACGTCATTACATAAATGAATTCATTATGATTCGAGTCAAATCAAATAAACTATTAATTACTATAAACAATTAAAACATTCAAAAACAATTTTACAACCTGAACGAATCTGTATCTTGTAGAAGTTTGTATGTTATTCGTTTACGAATATTTAAGAAATAGACTGTTTATTACTAAAAATTTACCTTAATGACGTTCGTTTTATATGAATGCCCCTTAACACAAAACTATTTTTTTTAAGGATCCTTCATAAGAGCACGTGCAGATCGTAGAATACGCCTCACTCAGGTTTTTGGGCCCATTATGCTTCCGCGACTTTCCTAAAAGGGACTGGTTTCCTCTACAAGAGAGTGCAGTCTATTCCGGGGTAGATCCCATATTCATTCGGTCCTATAAATTGCCTTCCAAAATGTCTATGTCTTAATACACCAATGGTGCACAATTACATAATACATGAGTGGAAATTTCTTCCTCAAATCTACACATCTGACAAATAAAATAATTTTTCACGGTCATTGTATGACGGTGCTTATTTAGAGGACAGTGTCCTATTATTAGGCCTACTATCCGTCTGATTCGTTCTCTACTGAACTTCAGCAGCCACTTTACGATAGAGACGCTCGAAGGCCCCTTTATATGAAGCTCTGATCGTCTTATTCCGGGAGATCAAGCCCAATAATTCTTAAACTGTGCCCAGGTCCGGTTTCGCAGCTCTGATGTGATCAGACTTCTTCAATGCAAAAAATTGGTTCAGAACCAGAAAATGATTTTTTAAAACTCTCTCCCATCGAACGGTCTGCTTTGTTGACAATTCAGTACCAGCTTATAGGTCACTTTATTTGATTTAAGTGCCCTCAAAGCCATCTGAATGTCGCTACATATGTAAATATGCTTGTTAACAAAACCTCTGGTGAGATTTTCATTTGCACATAAGAAAATGGTACATACCAGTTTGGAACATACTTGGATACTTATCTCGAGGTACCCAAATATGAAAATTTGGTTTGTATCCATGTATGCCAGCACCAGTTACCTTCCTGCTGTATACCATACCAGACCCCCAGGACTCAATAAATTTGTTTTATTGTGCTCCGAAACTATTAATAGCTCCTCCAAACTTATTTTATACAAAAATAATTGCACCAACAATGTTTATACCCATCTTCATTTACATACACATGGACATGGAATTCTACTCATCTAGATTCTAATTTTAATGAGAACTAATAAATGATTATTCTTAAAAATAGTTCCAATTCGTATTTAATCACCAATTTACGTCAATCTATTTCCGCTACTAAGATCAATTATCGATGCCAGAAATTAAGCCCATCAGTGCTTGTGTAAGAAATGTTGCCAAACCCCCACTTTGTCATATGGTAGTAATCCTTTGCGTGCTCTCATCGCAGATACACGGAGCCCAGAATTTTACATATTTTTTAAAAATGGTGACACAAGCAGATCCGCTCATCCATTATATCTCATCGATTTGGTTCGGGTTCGATTTCAATTTCGGGCGGTATAGGTAGAAACACGCGTCACTGTCCCTCACATCACCAAGCCGTAATTTGTATAAACGTCGTTAGAACAGATTGGTTGCCAGGGATGGCTTTTACAGATATAATATATTGCAAACACATACATTCTCAAACTACAAAAACATATTAAGTGCATTTTATTTAATTTTACAATGTTCATGGTAACTTAGTTTTGACAGGGAATGTACCATATTAAATTAAAACGTAATGCATTATAGATTCTTTTAAATTACAGTATGTTATTGGTAATTTACATTACTGAAGGCCAACCGCCGGACCTTGCTTGGAGGGGAGAAAACATATAACACGATCAAACAGTATCTTGCATAACGTAGATTCATTCGGACGTAGGTACTATAATGCGCAGTTAAAATGTCACAACGTACTAAACCGATGGAAGCCACAGTAAATTCTCAGATTCGCGATATTGCCGATTTACAATTTGATAGTAGACAATTGTATTGCACTAGATGTATCAAAGCAATTTCGTGGTCATGCAACACAAATATTAATAGACATATTTCCTCAGAAAACATAAACGGAGAGTGTAGGTGGCTTTATTTACAGTGACATGCAACGTAATTTTAACTTATATTTAGTGGAATTTATGATAGGATGTAACATACCGTGATCTAAACTAGACAATCCACTTTTTAGAAAATTTTTGGGAAAATGTGTTAGTGGCAAATATAGCAATGTTAACGTGCCTTCGGGATCAGAATATACTTCATGTAACATGTATAGTACATGGTCTTCATAGGACTGCTGAAGCTATTAGGGGTGCTACCCTAATGTTGATAATTTGATATCTAGTGTAAAGAAAGTTTTTCTTAAAGCACCAAGTCGTGTACGGTTATTTCATGAAATTCTACCAAATACTCCTCTATAGTCCATTATAATATGATGGGGAACTTGGCTAGAGGCAGCATCGTACCATTACTGTCAATTTGAAAATGTGAAATCCCTAATACAGCAGTTAAATCCAAATGACGCAGTTGTTGTTTCACAGGCGCAACAGGCATTTATAGATCCAACTGTTCAAGAAAATCTGGAGACCATACACGGAAGTTTTACACGAATTCCTCTAGCCATACGGGGCCTTCAATATCAGCCAACATCAGAATTTACTACAGTTGATGCAATAAACGTGTTCGATCTTCGACAATATATTTTGCAATTACAGGGAGAAATTGCTGCGAGGGTACAAACAAAATTCCAAACAGTTTAAAAAAAATCCCGGATTCGTTACGATGACAGGTGTAATAGACCTTTTAAATGGCAAAGAAGCAGACTTTGCTACACCGGGCATGAATGTGGTCACTTTGCGAAAGTTTACATGTTTTAAGCATGCTCCAGATACATCTGTCGGCGTCGAGCGGTCCTTATCGCAATGTAAATGGATTTTCAACGAAAGGCGCCAAAGTTTAGCTACAAAACATTTAGAATAGATATTAATAATATACTTTTATTCTTGTAACCGTCAGTGAAAAATACTTGTGTGTGTAGTTTACTGTTAAGTACATCCCCATATACCTCGAGTTCTCTTTGAGTGAGTGTTTATAATCAATTGACTTTATCAACTTTGGATAATACGGAATTTGCTAAAAATATGTCAAGGTAAAATATCGTTTCATATATACATGCAAATCTGACACATAACCACCTAAAGCCAACCCTGGTTTTACGTCATATCCGATTGGTAAATCCTACGTCTGGTCATCAACCTATATTTTACAATAATGTTTCAGGCATATTTAAAATTTAAAGAAGATATTTCGAGAAAAAGTAGTTTGTTAAAAAAAAACAAAAACATGAGTCTGTTTGTCAGCACAAATCGACAGCTAGTGTAAATACTATTGTATTTTAAAATTATGTAACTGTTACGGATATTTCAAAAAAATTCTAATCCTTCTCAGGGCTTTACAATATTGGTTAAATTCTGAACCCCATATAATCCCATATGGTACGCCACAGCGAGCAAGCGTTAAGTATTCTTGAAGATTAGATTGGAAGAAGCAATGACAGGCTAGTGACTCAATCCATCTTAGGGTCCTGAAGGGAAAGGACTGCGGCTCTTCTTATTTCGAGACCGGATCCTCCGGGAGGACTACCTGTTCCTGATTTATCACTCGTCTGTTCCACTTTCTGTTCAACTTATCCTTTCCTTCTACCGATCTTTGATATTTAGCGAGATTTACTATGTTCTCCAAGAATAAATTATTTGGAAAACTAGCAAGAGAATAGACAGCTGGGATACGGATTCAAACACAAATTGCGAATCACTGAAAATCAACCAAATTAAATAAATTGTTCCTGCATTTCTGGTGCAGGGTAGCACATGAACTTTTAATGCAACACGAGGGAGATGGTGACTAAAGAAAATATTGTTTCAATTTATGTGATCGTTTTATCTACGATATAAATGGCAAAAGCTTCATTGCTTTTTATGAATGCATGGCATGCATATATATTTTCTTTAATAACGTTTTAGATTTTTTGTCCTGTAAATATTGTAAATATAGTATTAAAACTTCCTACATTTTTTATGACAATTCAATATTACTCCTCTATGGATTACATTTTGATTTAATTTTAAAAACCTAAATGTAGTGGTTTTAAACAGAACGGAATACACATTAGAATAATGATTGGATTAAAGTATTTGACAACGCTCGCTTCATGTCAGGACGAGATCAATTTGCATTACCCTGCAGCACTCGTTTTTTTTATGTAAAAAGACTATACATTTTAAGAGTCATTACAGGACAGTATTGTGTAATCTTTGAAACTCGCTTTCCAATAATTAACAATTCACTTAATTTATGAGCAATTTCAAGAAATACTGCGTTCAGCGCGCCATTGAAATATATAAAAAGTTGTATCAAAATATTTTTTATTGTGACTCCTTGTAAGGATAGATACCTCTCATGCCGGAGTCCTGGGTTCAATTCTCGGCCGAGGAGCTGGAACCTTTTTGGAAGCAGCAATTTGTCCCAACATACTTCAACATTGGGTTGTTATTATTGTTTCTAAATATGTAGTCCTTTCCCGTACCAAATTACTTTAGGGATACAGGGGGTTGTTTAATGTGAATGTTTAATCTGTTGTTACATTAATTTAGTTCTCTTAGATTATAGTAAAGCATTTGACAGTCTGGACTCTACACCCTTCTGCATCAAATTAAAACACTTTGGTACTGGCGATTTGCCATTAACGTTTTTTTGTGCGTAGCTTCCTAACAGGCGTCAAAAAGTTTATTCAAACGGAACCTGCTGTGAAATATTTAATGTAAATAAAAGTATTCCGCATGGTAACAAATTAGGCTCTTTATTATATACTGTAGATTTTTCTAAATATCTACAATATTTCGATTAGCACCAATATGCTGATGATTATCAAATTTTTTATTATTTCTCCCTTCACTATATCTGTATGGCTGTAGATGATCTCAACTCTGATCTATAAACTATTTCTTCTGTGGCAAATAGTCATACACTAATTTTAAATCAAACTAAAGCCGAGCTTCTCGTTTACGGTACAGAGAATTAGTTATAAATGATCCATGTACATTTTGTACAACTTTCAATGGTAAAGCCTTGTTATCCGGTGCTCATTGCAAAAATTTAGGCATTTAGCTTGACGTTAACCTCAGATTTCAAAAACATGCTTCTAATATAATACAAACATATTTTAGCAAACTGGACGTACTGTAGTTTCATAAGGACATTCTTGGCATTGACATTAAATTGAGGTTATGTCATTCGTTGATACATAGATTATGGTGATTTAGTTTATTGGTCTGTCAGATTAAATAAAGATAAAGGGGGCTTTATTCAGCTAAAGTTTTACATCACTAGCAAATTATTTGAATCCAAATGGCTGAATCTGGAGGAGCGTTTTGTGATTCATATGGCCGATCTTGTTTAAAAGGTTAACAACTTAAAACATCAATTGACCTTCATCAGAAGGTCGGAAAGATTCGATGAGGGAGCAAGAGAAGCACATGGCTGAGGGGACAGCTGGGGGTTGGTAAAAAGGGCCCGTCTGTGGCCTACTTGCCAGGCGTCAGCCTCCCCCACCATTACCATTACCATTAAAACATCCAGGTATTTACATGTTAAACTTTTAAAAATGTGTAATAGACATGGACGCATCACTAGACACTGAGATCTGTATACGGTATCTAGACACTGCTTTATCAGTTTTCAGGGATCTTTTAGTTATAATTCTGTGAAAATTTATAATAAGTTGCCTCTCTCAATTAAGTCTTCCTTAAGGATCAATACATTAAAGAATTAAGTCAATTCTTTATTTCCATGCAAACAGAAGTACATAATTTCCTAATTAATTTAGTTCGTAATATGCGATGTATTCATGCATTATTCCAAAGTTTATCATTCTCTTTTTGGAATGGTTAGGCGGAAGAGCAACCCTACTGAGCTTCGCCACTACAGTCTCTGAATTGTTAAAAAATGCTTAAAACAACAATAAAAACACATTTGAACCAGCGCTGAGTAATCCTCCTTTGCCTCCGAACCTCACTGGAGTCGCGCTAGCAAATTAGCTACAGCCACTCCCCACATCCCGCAGGGTTAGTGCCTGTAGATTGTGTGCCGTAAGCAGGCAGAGAGGACCTAGAATGATCACTATTGCATTTGGCCTGCCAACCATTCGGCTGATTTTTGTCAGACCAGTATGATCTTCAGTTCCAGAAGCAGTGTAGGCTTTGTCACTCTGAGTACACTAATTATTAGGACGACCATCTTGACCAAGAAGCCACACTGTTAGTACTTGTAGTATCGCGTTATTTGGTTCATTTTTTACCTTTCTTTAAGGTGATGTTCTTCTCTGCAGGTGCCGAGAACTCGATAACATACATTGGTTTGATTGTCGACTAGGACTAGGTCAGGTTTGGATTCACCTGCCAGACGGAAACGAGTAGTTCCAGGATATACGGCATTTCTCGTTCTCGACAATGGACTCAATATCTCTGGTGATCAAGGCAGCACTGGGTATACCCAGTACGAGTGCCACAGCTGATAATACATCGCTCGTAATACCGCGTTATGTTGGTGAATGTAGGCCAAAATCGCGCATGTAAGTGCATGACGATTCCGGCGCTTGTAGATTCTACAGTTGATAATATGAACCTCTACACCAAGGTGTTTTAACGACACCATCCTGGCATGCCACAATAAATCCTTTGGTCTCCAACTCAAGCCCGACAGATCGTAAAGAGTCGAATGTCAGCGTTGTGTTTCTATGTTCTTATAGAAGAGACCGTGCTGAGGTTCAATTACGTGTTGTCTACTATATTGTCCTATTCGGCAGCTCTGCTTCCGTCTTTCGGGCGATGTGGCTACTCAGTAACTCTATATCAGCACCACACCGACCTCCTGGTGTTGAACACGAGCCTGCCTTGAACAATCCTGAGCCTACTCCTGTAGTTTCGTATTGTTTTACGAAGCGCAAGAAAGGACTCGAGTTCCTGAGGCTATTAAATGCCATACTCAGTACTATCCACTCCAGCCTCGGACCCTCGTTGACGTGGAAGGTACATACGAGGTACCGACGATCTAGGATGAATACTTGCTTCTATGAATATCTTCTTGAGGGTATTTCTTTCTAACTGGCGCAGTTCATCCACTGTCCGCTTTACTACTCCAAAGAAGTAAGGCAGAACTGGAACGGCAAGTATGTTAGTCACAGACACCTCGTTCTTCCCCGAATGTTTAGAACACCTTTTTCGGATTAGAAAGATGCGTTATTATCATTATTATTATCATGAACGCATAAAGTGAAAATTATAAATAAAACACTGTTTAACAATGATTTGAAGATTGGGTTAAAGGATTCACTATTTAAAATACCAATATAGATTTTTCCTATTAATATTATCAATATTTACATTATAAATTTATTTTTAAGAACTGTGGTGATAAAATTTGAGATTTTTCTAACTTTTGTTTTTCTTGACACAGTTTGAAAAAGTAAAAATAAGAATGGTAAATTATAAATGGAGGTGTAAATAATTAATTAAGGATATAGATACGTGTTTGCGTTTAATAATAGATGTAAGTTAAAGAATGTATAAATTTTAGCAAGGAAAATAAATATTCTTTCAGTAATAAACGTTTTTATTTTAGTATATTTTTCCGGCGCCTCCGTTCTATTAAATTTCTTTTAACGTGAAGTAGTGTAAATAATCTTTGAAAGCAATTACCCATTTTGTCAACGGTCTAGTTTTAAACATGCGGAACATGTAAACAAAATGTAAAGGTGGCCTGAGTTACATTCGTCGCTCGCGTCATAAAGCGACGATCGTTTTGGCTTCGATTTGTTTACAGCGCCCCGACGCTAACTACAGACACACATGTCGCTTTTTATAAACAAATCGCGACAGCAGTTAACACAAGAGATCTGATTCCTAGCTATGAAGTCCTACTTCGAACGACAATTCTACTATTTATAGATCTAACACTAATATTTACGTTGGCATCATCCGTCATTTTTGCTTTGCAGAAAGAATTAAATGTTTGCTATTTTTTTAGCACAATTTATTTCTTATATTTTTAACACGTTACGTGACAAAATTTATGGATCGTGCCCACTTTTAACAAGACTGGTAAATTTTCCTCCTAAACAAACACATCGATTTAAAGGTTGTCTTTGTTATTTTGGAACATTCGTTTATTCTGTGAAAAATTATAGTGGAAATATGGATTATGTTGAAACAAATTTTCCAGAACATAAAATTTATCTTCCTCAAATATTTATTAGTACACAGTTAACTTCTTCGCAATATATATGTAATTGTTACATGATTAATAATGATAATAATTAGGATTAGAAGAATAGGGTCATTTTTTCTCAAAGTACAAATAAGTTTACAGCAGGAAATTTGAAATTTTTGAATACGTATAATATTATAATAAAAATGTATGCTTTGTTAACACAAATATTATTAACCGCGTTTCGAGTCACAGATGTAACCCCCTGAAAATCCTACGATATTGTGTTGGGTGAAGAGAGACGAGACTCTATAGTTTATTGTGGAGCCCGAACCACATCTACGGCATCAACAATTCCCTCTCCCAACTTAGTCCAAAACAAATTACAAATAAAATTTCTAACTTGCTCCAGGTTGGAATCGAACCATCGAACTTCAGTACGGAGTAAAAGATTTATAAGCACTTTACCCACTTGGCTACAATGTCCATTAATTTGGGACATTACTTTATCGTAAGAACGAGGAGCAAGAATCTGTATCCTCTCTGACAGCACCTCAGGCTTGAATCTTTAAGTTCCTTTACTTGTAAGTCTAACATAGTCTGGGAATGTCTACAAACAGTAAAGCAATTGGCAAGGAACAAGGTTAAATTAATGTGGGTGCCAGGGAATGAAGGAATAGAAATGAATGATATTGCTGATAGCCTTGCGAGGGAAGGTGCAGGATCATCATTCTTCGGACCAGAACCGTTTTGTAGAACATCTAAAAGCCACACAACAGACGAGTTCTCAAAATTGGAGAAGGAACATAAATCCTCCTACTGGATGTCATCTCCAGGTCAAAGACAAGCGAAGAAGTTTATAAACTATTCGCAAAAACGAGCTAGACTCTAACTCGGCAAACCAAAGAATACTAACAGATCTTCTCATAGGTCATTGCCCACTGAGATACAATGCCAAAAAAATTAGCAAAGCTGAAAGCGACATATGCCACTTCTGTACAGATGAAGCTGAAACCGCGGAACATACACTTTGCTTATGCAAAGTCCTACGCCGCCAAAGGTTACAAAATTTGGAGCAGGTATCCACAGCACCTGCCGGAGTGGGAACCGTAGCCTCCAGGAAAGTTTTAGGCTTCTTCAGAAGCTTAGAAATTGACATTGAAATTAGGTCGCAGTGAAAGAGGCCACTAGGGCCTTTACGACTCACTCGCAATCCAATCTAAATCTAATCTTATCGAATGAAAACATAAAGCAGAATATGTATGAAGGAGTAACCGGCCAGCGAGGGAATGATGCCTCCAAGCGTACATCAGGAGGGCAAGGCCCCCATATTCACTACAGTGGCTCACAGCTGTGAAGTTTTTGGAAGATGGCCGACATTAACCTGTTGGCTAACTATCATGTATTTTGTTCGATCGTGCTGACTCCGCCTCATTTTGTCACTGACTCGGAAGCACCGATAAGTAAAATTTGAGTGGTACCAAGAATGCGCCCAGCAGTATGAAAAATAGAATTGGATAGTGTTCAGTGATAGATTATGATTCTGTTTGTGGGATCACGATGTGCGCAGAAGAGTTCGCCGTTAATGTGGAGAAAGGTATAATATTCACTTTTGTGTAGAACAGAAGACAGCACTTACCCGAGGAGTTATGTTGTGGGATGAAAGCAGGTTCCGTCTAGTCTTCCTAGAAAGGAATATGAATGCACAAGACTATACTCACAGGGCCATGGAACCAATTGCTTTACCAATCTTCAAAGATTGAAAAACCCTATTTTCCAGCTGCATAATGCCAGACCCTATACTGCTGTCATAACCAGGAGGTTTCAACAAGATGCTGATGAACGTTCTTCCATGGCCCGCAATATCACCTGAACTTTCGCCAATCGAACATATATGAGACATAATAGGCAGACGGCTAAGTTCACTACCGGCCTTCAGCGCTTACGACATGAAGTTTAGATAGTTTGGGATACAATTAATTAATACAGAACAATAAAATATGTTTATTTATGTTTTAAAAATAACTAGGGTGCTACAATTTATAATGGAGTTGGACTACTTTTTCGCAGAGGGTGTAAAACTACTTTAATCAGCAACACCAACAAAATGCTTGATTAAAACTATTTAACGTTGGATATGATACACTTCATACAATTTTAGTATTACGTTAGAGTAAGTAGTGTCTCCAAAAAGTTACTGACATTTTGAGGACTAACTGTCGTAAAAACATTTAGAGTAACGAGATGTTGGTTATACCTAAAGAGTTAGGTAAATTGTGTGGTTGTGTCATTATTTGTTTTGTCGATATTCTTTTAATAAAAAAATTAAATACCAATTCACGATCCTGAGTGTACTGACGGATCCATTTTTTGAGCAACTTGTATTCTAATACTCAATTTTATTTTACAATTATAATTAATTGTTGTTAACTGTAACGATCACAGAATAGTTTTAATTTGTTATCCATTGTTACATCGATTTCAACAAAATTAATACTTTCTTGGTCGAAACATTGATGTAAAGATGCAGCATAAATCAGCCCCTGTTGTTGGATTACAATAACACGCAATTCTACCAATAATTAAACGAATCCTGTGGGGAATAACTTTACGACGATTTTGACTGTGCGTTTGTGATTATTGTGGTCATATTTTTATGTCAGTTCGGGATTAAATTACTGTTCAATTTGGGGTGCAACTTTCGTTCTATTATTGAATGTAAAAATACACTGGAAAAAAGGTATAATTATAATGTCAATGTCTGATTAGCATCAGTACAACGATACATAATATGTATATATATATATATATATATATATATATATATACAGTGTGAAAATTAAGCAACGCATAATTTCAGTAATTCCGTTGATATTAATTTTTTGGAAAAAATCTTGAAGGGGGTATAGCGATTTTAACTTCAGTAAATATTTTCAATCTATATTCAATTTCTTATGTCATTTATTTTTTAAGTTATGACGTCATCGACTTTTTTTTTAAATGACAATCTATATTTTTTATTATTGATTTTGATAGTAGTTTTTATTCCGGTTCCGACCGTATAAAATTTTCAATATGTTATTATTTGAAAAAAAATCGAGAAAATGAGCCATTTTGTCTTCCGATCTAACCCCTATAGATATTTTTTATGGAGAACAAAGCAAATATATACTATAACTCTACTTACTTTAACAAAATACGAAAAGATGTACAAAACTTTATTATACAATTAAATGTTTTGGTCTTTCATGGCATTTCTTTAAATAATGATAACTTTCAAATAGTTTCACGTCATTGGTAATGTATTTTAGTAAGGAACCATTTTTTTTTTAATTTTTATTGTACTTAATTATCTTGTTTTAAAAATAATTGAGCCCAGTTCTTAGATATTAATATTTTGATCATCGGTGATATACGAGTTGTACATTCTTAACACAATATAAATGAACATGCTGTACACAAATTCAGATTTTAATTTGAATGAAAAATATTGAGCATTTTCCTGTAAAACGCAGCTTATATTTTCAATTAAGTTAGGTGAAAATTGTTTTGACGTTTGATTATTTTCCTTGACACATAGTTTCCTAAATTATTTGTGCTTTCACAGTTGACTTTAAACTCTATTAAATTAAACAGTGCATCTATAAATATATACCAAATAAAAAATCCATTAATTCATCCTTAACTGTAAACGTATCTTGAAATATACTCGATAATTATACACATAAACAATTTTCTAAAATTTATGTGTTTGTATATGAATATATACCATTAGAAAAATATCTCCGTAAAATGTGTAAATATTATGGAGGCATTTTTTTAATCAAAACTTAGATTCGAAAAGCTACACAAAAATATATTTACATTTCAATTTAGTGTTCAAGAAAATATTTGAAATACTAATCTTGCCTGTCGTGAATGAAAACTGTTGCGTTTGCGATATACAAAATTTAGAAAAGTTTAAACCTAATGGAAAATTAAAAAAAAACTAATTATATTTTATTATTCTGTGAATAGGTCTGTCATCGCGTCCAGTAAACATAAAATAATGAATCAATCCTTTAATGAAATTCGGTCTGACGAGTCAAAATTTTTTTCTTAAATGAAATTAATTTTGTTATTTAATAATGTGTTCTATCTAAAAAATATTCCTGTAAATAAGATTTTTTCTTTTTCCTGTATTGTGAATAACATTTAGAACGTTTTGTTGAAGCTTAGAAGCTTAGGGACTTTTATTAAATTATATTTTTGGCAGATAAATTTTGGACCCTACTTATAGGTCATTGATCATGGCAAAACTAATCCATAACACTGTGATACTTAACTTAATATCAAGAAAATGCCGTGCAGGGTGAACTGATGTCGCCTACGTAACTAACGTCATCCGTCAAGATAACATCATAATAACTCTTCCAGATTCACAAAAGAAAATTTATTATATTTTAGATAATATCCTATATTAACAATTCCATCTGTATACAATCAAAAAGTCAACGATGTCTAAAAAAAATCTTACATCATTTTAAATAAATTTTCAGAGTGCTTGTGAAATGTATTTCGACAAATCATATTGCAAGGTATTTTATACTTGGTAGTTTGATTTTATGTGTACGTAGTTAAAATTGCAATTATTTGTCTGTTTGTGAATTGCATTGTGTATTGCAAAGATTTCAAATTGGGTTAATCGTAAAGATCACAAAGTAGGTGTACACTCCCGTACCTTCGAAGTCGAAAGTTCTAATGTATCACGGATATGTCTGTGTCCAGAAATATCCGTAACATATTAACAGAGTTCTTCGGTGCTGTAATTGTAGAAGAGTTTAATCTAGTACCCTTTCTATTATATTTCTACATTGTCATACATATAGCAAAATGGGCCCGAGTCTTGCATATTTTCTCATCTTGTAATTACATCAACCACAAAAACAATCATAAAATATGACCCGAATCTCTGCGACAATCGCGACATGAAATTTCTACTGTCAACATATGAAAGTAGCTGTTTCCGAAAGATCATTAAAGATCTGCTGTTTTAGAAGATGCTAACGACAATGTGGTGATCATCGAAATATCTGCAGCTTGCCGAAGAAGAAAACTGGAAAATAGTCCTGCCAAAGTAACGCGAATCTATGTCACCATCGACAATTCGAACTCTATTTAGTACACTAACGACATACGTTCACTTTTACGCGGACCAACAAATAAAATACGATGTCAACGAAATCAGTGTGAAGCCTAATAATTTAATACTAACATACTAGACCGGTCTCTCAGTGAATCCGACTAGGACCGAGATAATACTCTTTCCCAATAGAAAAAAATTATATATATATATATATATATATATATATATATATATATATATATATATATATATATATATATATATATATATATATATATATATATATATATAGGCCACCAAATATGGTCAAATACCTGGGGGTGGCCCTAAATAGGAAACTGTCCTAGGAGTTCCACGTTGACAGAATTATGAAAGGTCGGCGGCAAGCTTTTAGCAGTTGCGTCGGCAGGAACCGAGGCCTTAGATCGTGCATTATGTTGTCTACAGCGATGGTCAGACCTAGGCTCTAGTGGCCAAGCTTAGAGAAAACGACCGCATCCCGAGGGCTAGTATGGATTCAAGGAACCACCTGTCTAGGAATTACAGGCGCATTGAGAATAATACCATAAATTAAATAATTGAAAAACTGTGTTTTGTAATTATTTAATTTTAAGTGGATTTACACAAAATAATAATATAAATCTAAAAATGTCTCAATAAACTTTTTCACAACACCTACAGCTGCCATTCAAGTTCTAAAAGGCCTGCCACCGCTCTTCTCGTGGATAAAGAGGGAGACTAGTGGCCTATCTTGAAATGCAACACTCGGGAAACTGACGAAGTAGACATAGAATAGAAGGTCACGCAGCAATCGCTGGATTTACTGAGAGGAAATTCCTATGGCCACCTTTAAGGTGATAGAGCGACAGATCATTTGAGGTTAGAGAGGACGTATACTCTCACTTTTCTGAAGAGAGAAAAGTGGACGGAAAAGATAATAAATTTCCTTCTGAGTCTCTGGTGTGACACACAGATGGCGGACACACAGTGTGATGGACTAACCGTCAGCACTATATCTGAAAGACTGAATATTACACTCGTACACCACGGCTAGCAAATAATATACATATGTTCCGACAATCAGGCAGCTCGGATTGAATCTGTTCTCGTAGGACAAGATCCGCCCTAGTTCTGGAAGAACTTGTCATAGAGTTAAAAGACCAAATAGGACAAAATTAGAAGTCAACAAAAGAATTCATTATGGGACCAAATGCACTAAAAACAACAACAAGGTGAGAAACCCCTCTTACAAACAAATTGAACAGATAAAAAACTATCGATGAAAAAATTAAAAATAATATTACTTTTTATAGGAAGAACTAAACCCAACGGAAACCCAACGAAGGTGCTACATACGACAATAATACCCAATATATATAATGGAGCTACAGTAGTTACAATAATTAAAGCTAACAGATTATTCTTAAAAAAGAATGTAAAACTCGCCTAGACAAAAGATGGAAATATGAATGGAACGACAAAACAGCTGTGAAAAAGAAAACTATTGTATATTCGAAAAATTTTATATTTACTATGGCTTGTAATATGTCTGAAAATTGGTTAATTCCGTCATAACTAAATTATGAATAAGTACCGATTAATGGTAACTGTGAAATCGAAATCAAAACTAAGTTGGAAGAAAATAAGACATGGAAAGCAAGTCTGTGCTGCAGAGCGCAACTCATCCATAAAACCAAAATGGTTTTCTAACTACGCGGTGGTGGTGTATGATCCAACATGGTGAATTATCCGTGAATGCCTTGCTGTTCATCACGTCGATATACGTATAATAAGACAAAACATATGTTGGCTCATTATTTATTTATTATGGATTTTATACTTTCTTACTAATTAATACACGAGTACACTATACTAATTTCTTATGTACTTAATAATACAGCTTATAATTCATAACTAATTAAATTAAATAACGGTTTTATTTGTCTTTAATAATTTTTTTCGTTTGTCTTTAATTGTTACTATGTCATTCATGTCAAAATATTCCCTCATTTCTGTACATAACAACCGGTTTTTATTACTATTCAAGTAATTTATATTGATTTATTTATTTATTTTTAAAATAAATTTAACCACAAATAACTAGGGAATCATGTGGTGGAAGTAGAAAAATGGCAAAAGAGCGAGGAATAAATGAGAGGAAAAGAAGGGACTAACGTCGCATGTAAAATAAGTGTGATATCACAGCGGTTTATAAATAAATCGTTTGGGCTGATGCATTATAACGAGTAATATTTAGATGTCGAAGGGGTCATCTCTCGTTATGAAAAATTCAAATGATGCCATTAATCTTTTACAGTTCTCTGTGTTTTTACATTGTCAGACAATGCCATACGTGACCGAGTCCGACGTCCGGCCTGGTGGGTTAAAGAACGATGGGATGGAATGGGGCGCCAGAGGCTCAGGGGGACTGAGTGATATGGTCTCTTTCTTTGCATTATTTAGTAGACGCCTGTATCCGTCGCTTGGAGTGATCGCTTACGCTTATGTTCATATTAGGTACTAGATCAGGTGCTAAACCAGAAAATTCGACGAATATTTTACACAGTCTTTTCACTCTTAAAAAAAGCCATAGATTCGATACTGGTAACTACAATGAAAATTATCCTAATCTGATCTGTAAAAAGCATAAGATTAACATATAATTCCAACAACAATTCCCATGTTTATTATTAGGATTAACATATCCTCACAGCTAGTGTCAAGTTAACAATATAATTTACTCCTACCACTCATATTTTGCACTCAATATATTTTAAATCTTTATCGCTCATGTACTGAGTGGGTTAATTTAATCCCATATAAATAGGTGGCTGAGTTTTGAAGAGATAAGTTCAAATTTTAGTAGAATGTCATTAGATACCCAATCAATTACTCCTGCTTAAGCCTAAAGAAATATATGTAGTACTTAAGGTTAAATTATGCTAGCTAGGAAATCGCTAATAATTTTTAAAACTATTAGTTTAAATAATGACTCTTCCTTTTAATATCTTCAGTGAGTAATCTCTGAAGATCGCGTGTCTATAAGCAAGAATAGTTACTTTTTTTAGCAAAGCATCTGGGAGTTACTTTACAAATTTAATAAATCCAAAG
Organism: Rhamnusium bicolor; assembly: GCA_029963845.1. Lineage (NCBI taxonomy): Eukaryota > Metazoa > Arthropoda > Insecta > Coleoptera > Cerambycidae > Rhamnusium > Rhamnusium bicolor. Next base: position 5,133,501 of record JANEYF010002501.1, read on the forward strand.
AAATTATGACATTACCATATCTAAGGCATCAATAGGAGCACAACTTGTCAAATAAACTGTTAATTTATACTTAGCTTCGAGTGATTAGACTTGATTAATCCAATGAGTTGTGATGCAGTACAACATATCCCGACACATCACAAATCAGAAACAAGTACTATTATTTAGCCATTTTATATAGATAATTAATAAATATGTTTATAATTGTATCGAATAATAATATTTAAAGAAAATATTAATACTCAATTATAAAATGAAATTGGTAAACTGAATTGAGATACAAAATATATTATCGTTACTGTAAATCACGGCAAAAAAGTCAAAATAATACAGTTTTATTATTTAATGTCAAGATAATAGTGATAAAGTTTTAAGCACGCGAAAATTAACTTCAGCTTTAGGTAATAGTATGTTAGTATCATTTAATTTATTTATAATTGTTACGTTCCATTCCCCTTAAACGCAATAATAGTATAGTGTGTTAAAAAACAAGTAAGTTGTTAATATTCGTGTAATTGAAATTGACATGAGTTCGCCATGTTAATTACGTCTTGTAATTAGAATCTCGATCAGAAAACCACATCTAGGATAATTTAGTTGTGGGTAATTAAAAATCCATTAGCTAAGAGTGTAAAGTAAATTCTTATTTTTAATGGTGAATACATTAGTTGACGACCGGTTGGTTGGTCTTTACTCTTGTCTTAGTTGCTATTACAGTTTGCGATACCTTTATTACCATATTATATTATGTTTGTGTAGGCAAGAAAGCTGATTTACATTATCATTAATTATCATTTAGGATAATTTCACTATTTAAATTTCTGTTTTGTATTCATTTTATTTATTAATCGTCACTTACAGGTGATAATTTATTTTTAATACAATTATCCTTTACGTCTATACATCCAAAACTATATTGGAACTTATAATTTTCCAATTTCTTTACATACGCCGGAGCATATATTGAAAACATACAAGGACCTAGAGCATGTGTCTACGGCCACGCATATTTTCAAGTAAAATACGCTACGCTGTGAGCTTTAATACATCGGGTGTAAGTGAAACCTGGCTCACCTCCTCTATTTTCATTGTTTAGAGAAATAAATTGATGAAATTTTAATGTGTTGTTATACACATGAAATTTTATTAGAAGACAGAATTTTCATTTTTTGCGTACTTCCGGTTTCGCCGGAAATTACCCCAAATTTCTTATTTTAAATCGAACACCCTGTATATTTTTACATTTTTGGAATCTATGGTGAATTCTGAATACAGCAGTTTCCATTTTTCTTTTGAGTTTTTGTTTGTTTCTTTTTTAACGAAAATTTTAATTTTTGAAATAGAGTGCCGTAATTTACAAACTATGTTTCTGACGGGGTTTGTTACTATTGCAAAACTTGAATTACTGTTTTATGATAAATACTTTCTTACATAGGAGCTTTGAAAGGTGAGAAAATTGGTTTTTCTAAAAAATGTATATTTGACACATCTCAAAATGGTGGCTCATCATGATATTTAGAAAATACATCTTTTTACGATTACATTGATACCACCGATAAGTTAGTTAGCAATTCAATAAGAATTCATAGTAGAAAAATTAAAATTTTTCTAAATAAATAGTTATGATAATGTAATACACAAAACCCGATACAAAAAATGGTGTGTGCTGTGAAAGCAATTATTTCAAATAAAATTATTTGTTTAAAATACCTGTCGTGACCAGTACACTTAAATTACGCTTACTGTAATGCTAGTATAGCCATTATTTATTTGATAACAATTTTGACAGCTATTTTAAACAAATAACTTTATTTGAGATAATTGTTTTCACAGCACACTACTTTGTGTAACTGGTTTTGTGAATTACATTATAATAAATATTTATTTAGAAGAATTTTGATTTTTCTACTGTGAATTCTTATGGAAGTGCTATGTTATGGGAATCACTGTAATTGTAATAAGATGTATTTTCTAAATATCATAATAAGCCACCATTTTGAGTTTTGACATATATTTTTTAGAAAAACCGATTTTCTCACCTTTGAAGGTTCCTATGTAAGAGAATGTTTATCATTTATCATAGCACTCTAAATCAAAAATTAAAATGTCGTTAAATGAGAAATAAACAAAAAAATCAAAGAAAAAATGCATACAATTATATTCATATTTCACCTTAGATTCCAAAAATGTAAAAATGTTCAGGATGTTCCATTTAAAATAAGAAAGTTGGGGTAGGTTTCGGCGAAACCGGAAGTACACAAAAAATTGAAAATACTGTCTTCTAATGCAATTTTAAATGTATGACAACATATTAAAATTTCATCAATTTATTTCGAATGCGGAGATATTGGTGATGTAAACCATACTTTGTTCAGAGAGAATCTAATCGCTTAATACATCACCTACAGGAAATAGGTTTTAAAATGCCCCTCAGTGCAAATCATATTCTAGCAAACAAAAATCTTGAAGCATTGAAAATTATTGTGGAATACTTGCAAAGAGTTAATATTGTAATTTAAAAAAAAAGACCCCTCCTTTCCTTTTCGTTCTATTTTACCGTGGCCTTCTAGTGTGTTTTTCAAGTCGCTATGAACGGCCCCTTGGCGTGAAGTGTGTCTCTATGTGTTTTTCCTGTCCATTTTTTCATTCCAATACTTTATTGTGGTTGTTTCTATTTTTCTCTTTATCTTGTCAAATCACTAAATGTGTGTAGCCGGCTAATGGGACCCACCCAAGGCCATCATAAACAGAAAAAAAAAAAACAATGAAAATATTGTGGGTGAGCCAGGTTTCGTTTACACCCGGAATACACGAATCCAGATCAAAACACGCGTATGCTTTCGAGATGACTTAGCAAATTTATGAACTTGAAATTATAGGCGAGCTGAGAGCGCCGTTATTGAAAATATACAAGGACCGAGCTAGCGTGTGTTTTCAGAAGCCACCTAGGTAGCTTAGGTTAGGTTAAGTCTGGGTTAGATCAGGGTTAGGTTTGAGTTAGGTCTAGAGTATTTAATGTCTCTGTCTTCCATGTATGTCTATTTTCTCTTAGAGCATGGACATACCGAAGATATCTCGCTGCTCATGGTGCAGGTCGGGTCTAGGTGGATATCGATGATGGGTGATACCAGAGAGATTAATCCTTCCACGGTTCCGTAGTGGTCAGAACGAAGCGTGTGACTGAAAGGATGCCAACTGACCTGAAACGAACCAATCAGGTTCCATAGCGATGGAAAAACAAATTTGTTTTATTGACCTCGACATCGTGCTGAATGTGATCGCACATACTGAGGATGCTAGAAGTTCACCCTCGCCATTAACATTGAGATTTATCTTGCATTGAATTAAACCTACCAAACAAGACTTGCATGTTTAATTCAATGCCGGTCGGGGCTTTTGTCAACGAAGTGTTGTTTCCTGTAAATCTTGTTCATTTACATCGAAGTCTATCGCGATGTCGAAGTCGGTACAATAAATTTGTTTTTCCATCGCTGTAGAAAGAAAGGCGTCGAGGTAGCTTGCATTTGATTGGTTCATTCAGGTCACTTGATACCCTTCCAGTCACACATTTCGTCGTACACTACTACACAACCAGCACGGAGCACTGAAAGATTAGATTAGATTAGATTATAAGGGAGGAAATGGTTGGTTGGCCATGACCACCGCGACCCCCTGTGGGTCTATTGTGGAGCTCCTATTCATTTCCTTAGAGCTCCTTATCCAGCTTTGTCCTTTGTATCAGACTCCACAGCCTTGATAAGGGGCTCTTAGTGTAGCTGTCAGCTCTTGGTTTTTGTTTCCCAAGTAGTTGGAACCTAAGTCTAGCGAGGCCTTCACAGTGGCACAGCACATGAACTGAGGATTCCTCTTCCTCTTGGCAGAATCTGCATGTTGCATCCTGTACCAGACCCATCAGACTCATATGTCTATTGAGTCGACAGTGTCCTGTTAAAAGACCCACTATTATCCTAATGGCCTTTCTATTTTGGCATAGTAGATCTTTCGTAAATTTAGCCGATCTTTCTTTAATGAACTCTTTGGCCGGTCTCTGTTGCGGGAAGCCCCTCCACCATTCCAAAGACTTATTTTTCATCCATTCCTCAATGTATGTTCTTATGCCTGGCTTGGCGATGCCACAGAAGGGTTCAGGTCCTACTAAGGCTGTGGATGAGCCTTCTCTGGCCTTTTCGTTAACTTTATGTCCCTCGTGTCCTGGCACCCATACCATCGTCAGTTTATTTTGACTTCCTAGGTCTTTTAGGGCATTCACACAGTCCCACACAAGCTTTGAGTCAACCTGCATGGAACCGATTGCTTTTAGTGCCGCTTGGCTATCGGAGAAAATGGCTATCGACTGATTGACAGTCCCTTGCCTTATTATTTCCTTTGCACACCACTGTATCGCGGCTACTTCAGCCTGAAATACTGTGGCGTATTTTCCTAGACTTAACGAGATTTCTGTTTTTGGCCTTATCCCGTAAATCCCAGCTCCCACTCCTTGTTCTGTCTTGGAGCCGTCCGGATACCAGATTTTTTGCGCTGTTATTGGGGGACCGTTTTTCCATCTTCCCTGTCTGGTATTATAATTTGAAAGTTTTTATTGAAGTTATACTTCGGGACTAAGCTATACGTAGGCATTCCTAGTATAGGATGCGCCTTTAACTCTAAGTATAACCTCTGGTGCTCTGTTCCGTGCTGCTGCCTTATGGGCGTTGAGCCTTGCATTAGCCTGTGTACCACTGAACGAGCTTCTCCTTGGATAAATATATGTAGTGGTGACAGGTCTAGTAGGACCTCTAATGCGGCTGAAAGATAAACTTCTCTGGTAATATGTTCACTCATCATCAACATCCACCTCCACCGCGATCTCCAGCACGAGCAGCGAGGCAACTTCGGTATATCTGTACTCTAAGAAGTATTAGTTCTCTAATAAAATAATATTTACTTAAAATAAATTTCATTGAGTTGAAAAATTCAAAAGGAAATATTCACCATTTTCGCTATTTAATAGCCTTACATGGACAAAAAAAATAGTTTCTGCTAATATTTCCATATACACTATTGGACTCGATTTTATGTAAAACCTACGTTTAATGGGATAAACACTAAAAAAAAATTAGAGTTTAAATATATGGGAGAGAGTTGATTGTATACTGCTTCGTTGCCACTAAGGCCGCTCGGTACGACACAATGCGCACGAGAATGTCGAATTCAGCAATAGTGCGGCGCAATTGTCTTTATCGTCTACCAGTTTTCTATTATTTCATCACTGACTGCTACATTAAACGCAGATTTTGCATGAAATCGAGTCCAATAGTGTATAGAAAATTATCTAGGGATATTCACATGAACATTTCATAATTCTTATTTTACTATGTCATTTAATATCTTCTTATATAAATACGTACAATTTAATTATGATCATTTTTACAGTTGCCACTGTAATTACGCAAACGTACATTGATTATTGTTTCTTTTGTATAATGTGCGGATATACCTAATTCAGCATATACACTTTAAAAAATTCCGTTCTTTATTTATGATTATTTTCATTGCTTCTTGACTTTTATATAATAAATTCATACACAAACTAATTTCTAAGAGTATTTTACATAATTACATACAAAATTTTTTAATTAATATGATAATTAATTATTCCATGCCAGTGATTTAAACATGATCTTCTCAGAATATGTAACTTTTATACCGAGGGTTTAGTTAAATATTTTATTATACATGTCAAAAGTGGGAACTACTTTTATTTAAAAAAATTGTTAAGTATTGCCTCCAGAATTTATTATTTGAGACTAGGTCGAGATGAATATCTATGATGACGTAACACATGCTAAATAGTATATTCACAGTAAGTCATTTATTTAATGTGATTTCTTATTAGTGAGAAGAAAATATAATGAAACAGCTTATACTTCTTGTTTTCTTCTTGTTAAAATAATTTTAGTCTTCCGCCTGTTTGTCTCACTTTCTGTTCTAATAACTTACATTCACTAAATAATTTCTAATAATTAAATTAAATTAGTTTATGCTTCACTTGTTTAATAGTGAATTATATTTGAGTACGACATAATTCTTGATTGTTGCTTCACCATAAGTGAAAACCTAACAGGTGAAAATTATACAAACTTATTGGAATGCATGTTTTAGTTAATCCCAATCGTGAGCTTTAATTGATAATCGCTTGCACATTTACAAACGATTGGGTCAAAGGTTAAACACTTTACTATCATTTTATTCATTTTATATTACTTAGTAGCTTATGGGTCACGATACTATACAAAACATCTTTACAAGGGCTACGTTATAAGTAATCATAATCAACTAGCGCACATATGAATAATATCAACAAATTCAGTGACAACTAGATTTATAGTATATAATATTCTTCCTGTCTTAATTTCTGAACTCGCATAGCTGTTTCTCGAAAAACGTTCGCCAATTGCTGGGCCGTTATGCTATTAATTGCGCGTCTTACTCGTAGCTCCAGGTCCTCACGGGTTGTAACGGCGCGCGGCAGTTGCATAGACAAAATTTTTTTAATGACCCCAGACAAAGAAATCAAGGGGTGTTAAATCAGGTGACCTTGGAGGCCACCTCACAGAACCATTCGTCGAAATTACGTTTACTCCGAATCTCCGTTGAAGGTAATCAATTACTATCCTTGAATTATGGGGAGGAGCGTCATCTTGTTGGAAAAACATTCCCTGTCGTAAATGGAAAGGTAATTCAGCTAAACTGTCCTCAATTTCATTTTACAGAAATCCCAAGCATCTAGCACCAGTCAGGGGTCCATCAAATATTATTGGACCAATGATTCTCTTACCGATTATTCCAAGCCAAACATTGAAACCGAACCGCACTTGAAAGTTACCCTCCCGTAATAAATTTTGATTCTCTTGTGACCAATATTTTGTATTTTGTCGGTTAAATAATCCCAAATTTGTAAACCTAGACTCGTCCGAAAATGAAATCATTGTTTGGCTGCACGTTATTCTGCAAAATCCAATTGCAATATTCCATCCTACGTTCGTAATCATGTTCGTACAAGTGCTGGTATTTAAAAGATTTATAGTGGTATTTGTGCAAAATTCGGCTTACTGTTTGGTGACTGATTTCCAATTCAAACCCAATTTGCCTTAAAGAAACAGTCTTATCAATTTCTACTCGAGTCAAAACATTAATTTCCGTTCCTTTGTCAAGAATGACATTTTCGTCAGGATCATTGTTGGGCTCACTTCGGAATTGATTTTCAAGACGATTAAAATAATTTCTCGCTGGATATTGTCTATCAGAATATCGTTCGGCATAGAGGCATCTAGCCGCACCGGCATTTTTTCTACATTCCCCATAAATAAATAACATGTCCACTTCTTCATCTCTTGTATAAATTTGCGGCATTTTGAATACAATTAACAAGAATTTTAAACAATTTTTAAAGACAAAATAAAAACACCGGTAAACCAACAAATGTTTGACAAGCTAAATATTTCATTGCTTTCAAAGCCACCTTAGTTAGTTACTTCTTAACATTTAATTAGAACAAAATTGTATTTTCTTATTTTCTTTTAGCTGTAATTTTGTTTGTATTGATCGCACATTTTAATACTACATATGAATAAATTCCTTATTAATAGTACTAATTCTAATAATATGGTTCCATTTAAAAAAATTGAGTTTTTCCCCAAACACCATTTTGATGAACTTTATTTGCTCATAAATCACGTAATTTAGTATTTTCGATTTTTCTAGCATTACACGGGTCATTTAGAATAAATCGCAACCGTCATGGCACACTTACATGGAAAACTAAAAATTATAAGAAATATTGACGTTTGAAATGTCACTTATTTGGTATCGTTGGATTTAGAAAATTATGCAGATTCCAAAAAATGCAATAATATACAGGGTGTTCTATTTAAAAATCGAAAGGGTGTTCTATTTAAAAATCACTTGAATGTCAAATATAGGATATTCCAAATTTCAATCAATTATCTTCAAATCTGAAGACTTTTCTCCTTTAGGGGTGTACCATGATCCTGTTACACCCGGTATATGTTATATATACATATATATATATATATATATATATATATATATATATATATATATATATATATATATATATATATATATATATATATATATATATATATATATATATATATATATATATATAATGCACTAAGAATTATGTCACGTAGTGATTCGAACTAAACAATTTCAACATATAATAGTTCTTTATGTAATTATTACCTAAAAATTACCCTGAAACAAAAAGAATATTAATTTAATCATTTGATCGTGATATCCTGTTGCTAATATCCATCATAAATTATAATTCTTTTCATTTTAAATAATGGAAATATACATTTCAGTTATTAAATATGTTTTCTAAATATAAATAAAAGATATTATTGTCCTATTGTTTTCTATTGCTTATTTTAGGAATATTTATTAGTCATTAAATAATTTGTTAATGACCATTATTAATAATAATAAAAGAATAGGATATCCGCAAGTGAACTCTTGAGAAGACGACCTTATAAACATTTCCCGTAAAAAAAATACACTTATACACATATTTATATAAATGCATCCCTTTGTCACCGCAAAATGATGCTAATGAACATGATCTATCAAGTATTTTATTGGATTATCGGCGTCTTTGCTAAAACCTGTCCATATTTACATTTTATGGTAAAGTATATTTTATACACTTTTAGAACAAAATATACTGATTTGAATAACATATAATATTAGTTAAACAATTTATTTCAAATTTTTACAGAACAGGTACTTCAATGTAACATGGAAATGATTAAAACTTCAACAAAAAAGCTCTAACGCCATCTTGATTTTTGCTGGTTTTTATGGGAAAAAGGTGTACAATTCAGTTCTGTGTTTATATTTTTGTCGCAAAAAATTATCCACAATGACTAGAGTTCGACAACTTCAAAATTATCGACAGTTAAGTGACTTTGAACATGGTCGGAACCATTGGTATGAGAGAGGTCTGATTTTCACTTAGGGAAATTGTCAACCACGTAAATCTAACGTGATAACTATGTTAAGATGTTGATTAAAGTGATCTGAAGAAGGTCCGCATGAGGGCTGCCGCGGATCCGGACATCATAGGATTGTGAAGTACATCATATGAGAAGATTGGCTTTAAGAGACAGGTTTTCAACAACACGAGCTGTGGGAAATGACTAGATGAAAACTTTAGGACAAAGAGTGACAGCCATGGCGGGAAAGGCTGACGCCTGCCTAGTAGGCTATAGGCGGGCCCTTTTTCCACCCCAGGCGTCCCCCTCAGCCATGTACTTCTCTTGCTGTCTCGTCGAATCCTTCCGATCTTCTAATGAAGGTGCAAGGGAGCTCATCACCTCCCTTAAAAGCGCCTCGGTATCAAAGGTGCTATAACTTAGGCGCCCGAACGCTTCACACTGTCAAGGAAGTGATGATAAGTTTCTTCACCACTCCCGAATTCTAGACATGTAGAGTCTTCCTCAACACGTATCAATGATAGATGTCTTATAAGTCTGCAAGGCCTGTTAGAACTTCGATTAAAATATTCAAAGTCTTTCGACTCCGGCCCAGTAAACAGGTCGATCTCAAATTGTCACAAAATCTCGATTTTTCCCACAGCCCTGTTGGTTCTCCAATGCTTCCTCAGTGTCATGTAGCTCCACTTATTGCGGTCGTGACCTGTCTTCTTGTAATATATAGTCTCAGGCCCGAAACAGGCTCGTCGGCTCCAAGTCTAGCCAACTCATCGACTTTCTCGTTGCCTGGAACACCGGTATGTCCTGGGACCCATACTAGTTTTACTTGTTTATGCCTGGCACGCTCTTCTAAGGCGTTACCGCACTCCTAAACGAGAGTTAATCTCGTCCTGGGGAGCACACCGCTTATAGAGCAGCCTAGTAATCATACCATCTGTTTCGCACCGTTCCTTACCTCATACGTACATACCACCGCTAGCATGGCGTAAACCGCTACCTGGAAGACCGTGGTGTATGATCCCAGAGCAAAGCTCTCGTGCACTCCTCTATCTTCCAGATATATTTCCGCCACAGAAGATGGTCTGGTGGTAACACGAGAACCGTCTGTGTAGCACACCAGAGAAGTCAATTCTCCTTTCACTGCACTCCTCCCTACTAGGAAGTGTGAGAGTTTATTTCCTTTCCAACCTAGCTGGTATGTTGCTTTTCTCACCTTTAGGTCAGAGATGGAGATTTCTCTCTTGGTCAGTCCAGCAACTGTTGACCCTCAGCTCTACCTGATCATCGCCAGCTGCCAGAAGTCTGATATATGATCAGTACCAGACTCGGTAATATACCCCTCCTCCCAGACAGTGTCAATGATCATCAGCTTCGTATACATATAAGAAGTTTGAAATGATACAACCATACCCATACAAGGCGACATTGATCATCTAATACAAAGTGCACCTCACCGAAAAAATAAATACATAAACAATCACGGTGGGGCAACTCATTGTTAAATATATTCTTTTATTTGTTATTGTTTCCTATTGAAAATTTAATCAATTCTTTGTTACATTGAAGTACTTTTCTGTAAAAATTACAAATAAATTACTTAACTAATATTAGGTGTTGCTGTTTTTATTCAAATCAGTATATGTTGTTAACCCCAGTTTTAAATAAATAAAATTTATTACTTTTTAATGCACAGGAAAATTTTTTGCGTTATTAATTAATATTTTGGTATAAATAAAACAATAAGTAATATTTATTTATGTATAAAAGTTTTATCGATAAACATGTTGACATATCGTAGAATCTGATATGTGATATATTTTATAATTCAGACCCTTGCAAAGGATCTTCAAATTAAAATGAATAATTTAGAAATCATCTATTACTTAATCCCTGGCAGCAATTACAAGGACGCAAGGGTAAATCTAAAGACCGAGACCGGGGTTTGCCTACGCGACGAGACGTTCCTTAAAGCTGCCAATTAAAATTGATGCCATAATTACAAAGCCAATCAAAAAGTTTTCTTGGGTTTCAATTACGTGCAAAATTTAACTTAATTACTCTCATTTCGTACAAAAGTGACAACCACAGTCAATATTGTTTTAAAGAAGTTTTATTTCAAAAGTTGAATTTATGAAAAAACGTAGTTGAAGTTATATTGGATTTACTTAAAGTTTCTTGTTTGGATCTTGCGCATCTCAATTTATAGCCGTATGAATCAAATAATCAAAAATAAATAGAAAGGTCAACTCTACCTTTGAGCAATAGCGGGTACTGGACAACGTTTCATTTATATATATTTACATGTGTGGCTTCGTGGTCGAGTGGTAAATATACTTACTTGCCTCTCATCCTGGAGTCCCGGGTTCGATCCCTGGTCGAGGAGCTAGAATTTTTTCTAAACCAGAAATTAATCCTAACATATTCGGACATTTAGTGTTTGTCCATTGTCTCTAAATGTGTAGCGCTTGAGGGATACAAGGAGTTGTATTATCTGTGGTGTTTTAATTTTAATCATTGTATTTGTGAATACTATAAATGCATTGCTGTAATATATGAGTACACGAGCAGGTTGTATCTAATTTGATACACGCGCAAGGATCCAAAGAACAAACTATACATATATAACCAGTATTTAGAGAAAGGAATAAAGTAGAAAATATATATATATATATATATACATATATATATATATATATATATATATATATATATATATATATATATATATATATATATATATATATATATATTTGTTATCATGTTTTATTATTATAAATTTCAAAAACGCAAGAGGATCAAGTGACACATCATTTTAAGCCTGTTAAAATCTCTTTACAATAGCATTTTACTTTTAAAAGCTGGTATATTACTTGCCGATAAATTACGTTCGAAAGAGTTAGTACCTAATAAAATAGATTACTTATTCGTCATTTCCATACTCAAAGCCTTTGTTCAATATGTTGTCGGACATGCTGCAGCATTTTTGGAGTATTTTGACGGCATTTGTGCATGATACGTGACCGAAAATCTTCTAAAGAATTGAGTAGAGTTTCGTAAATTTTACTCTTTAAATGCCCTCATAAAAAAAATCCAAGGGAGATAAGTCTAGCGATCTCACAGGCATCTCCTTCCAATCCAGTGACCAGGACATCTTTGATGAAAAATCGCCTCACAGAAAATATTTTATATTTTCGTATGATTCCTTCATGTGAGCAGCATAGGCAAGGAGCGTCGATGGATACTTATTTCTATTCGGCATGGTAGTAGCTACTTATTTTACTAGGCAAGTAGGCCACAATGGGCCCTTTTACCTAGGGACCTACAGTTTAGCGTGGACTCCGAACCACGGTCTTCGAGTGTCAACTAACCCACCGCCCGGGCCTGCCCGCCTGCACCGCTAGCAGAGTGGCAAACCTCCTGGGTAGGTCTCTTCGACCCTCCACCCGGGCTCGCCTCTCCGCCTGTATTGTCTGTTGACAGCCTACCGACTGTTAGACGAGCTATCGTTCATCCATCCAATTGCCGGACTCGATCAGTGCTGCTTAACTTCACTGATCGAATATCGGAAATTAAACTTAACGTTTTTTTAATCTCTTTTTGAAAATGGAACCTAAAAACTAACGTGTATTGTAAAAGCAGATAAAACTCTTTTGAGCTGTAGATAAAGAAGATAGTGATAAAGATTTGTTTGACTAAAATTTACTATCAAAATGTGATAGTTTACCGTCGCGCCGCCACCGTTCACAAATACTGATTTGAATTGATGACTGAAAAAATACACAAGTTACTTTTTCACTAATTAATTCCAGTGATTTCATTAACAAGAACAATAATACGAGCTGAAGAACGGTTTTGATCTGCTTTGAGGTTTGAAGGAATTTATGAATTTTATTCAGGATTGTAATCAAAACTATGTCGGGCAAATAAAACGATCCATTTAAACATGATTTAAGAAGCACATGGTGTATCTGAAATATAAAAGTTGCCCAGCATATTTTTGGATACAATTATAGGATAGATTTTGAATGTAACAATTAATATATAGCTAGATACTAACAAGAGAACTATCCCGAATATTAGATTGATTAGATTAGATATAACAGGCATACTTAAAAACTTAGTTTTACTCATTGCCATATAATGATAACTTGCTTGACGAAAGGAAAGTCGAGTGGAAAAGTTTGTGGAAATTACTTCTAAATTAATGAAATTTTCATTAAGATGAGATTCTAATTACTCAACAAACTAAAGGTCTTATACATTTTATCTACACATCGTCGATTTAAAAGGATTACTTCGGTAATTTAGCAGGCGCATAGCAAATATTTATTTCATGTACCTATATTTTTATTTCATGACTAGCCTGACTATCTCTTTTTACTATATATTAAAAGAGATGGTCGGCAAAAACCAAAGTGTGCTTACTTCGGCACTTAATTGATTAATGTAAAATTTGGGCGAAATTGAGTGCAATTAATAATTCATAATAAATAACCAGAGTGCAAAGAAACGTCCAGGCTGCACGTTAAAGAGTTTGGGTGGATTAAATAAAAAGATATGGTGTATTTAAATGTGCATATAAACGCATTGTTTGGCTTAATAAGATCGTTTTCAGTCGGCTTAAGCAAAACAAACATGGGGTTCCTTCTCCCCGAGTTTAAACATAACTTAACAGTGTAGATAATATTGTCTTGGAGACAAGGACTGGGGAGTATTACAACCAATCTTAGAAGGTCTCTTAATCTTAAGCAAACTTCAATGGCTTAGCAAACAGTGTAATGAGATGACGTTAGTGACGGTTGCTGTCGCTTCGTTGGATACTCATCAAATTATATATGCCCTTTGAATCCATTTCCTCTCTTCTTGGTTTGTGTCTGCTGGCTAAAATTACTGTCGGTTAATTGATTATAAATCAACATTGAAAAAAAATAACTGAAATATTTTAATTTGTACTAAAAATTAAATACAGTAAATAACACTTCTTTCATGTTAATCATATTAAATAATCAATTTAAATATGTTTATTTTTGCATCTAAGAAGCTTAATACACAATAATAGATTACAAGGTAATTCAAATTATATATAATAACTGAGCCTGGCCAAGCGATGGTAGATTCAGGGTCGGGCGCAATATCAATGCCATCGCGCGCTTGTTTACGATGACGATGACACGACACACTTCAGTTGTTATCTGTCGGTCGATATATAGAGTACTAATAAATAATAAATAATGTTGAGCGTAAAGAGTAGAAAACGACCGTACGCTTATAAAGTGAATACATTTATCGGTAAATTTCCGGATTTATTCTATGATGGATGTAAAATAATTTGTAAAGTTTGTGATCAAGACTTAATGTGCTGGAATAAATACTGCTACAAAATTCATGTCAATAGTAACCGGCATAAAAATAAAAAAATGGAGTGTCTTCTTTGGAACCTCAGTTTATGTTTGATTTACTGTTAATGCTGATTGCCTGTGATGATCCCCTGCGCATATTGGATAAACCAGCGTTTCGGGAGTTCTGGATTAAATACAATCCCCAGGTGAATTTACCAAGTCGTTCATCGTTACGTAGATATGTACCAAGTGTTCGTGAAGGTATTGTAAATAGGATTAAATGTGCATTAAAAAATACACGGCTGTGGTTATGTGTTGATGAGACGACAGATTGTAAAAAAAATTCTATTTTAAATGTTATAGTACTCGACCCTGTTAAATCAACATTTCCAATTTTATTAGCTAGCAAAAGACTAACTGCGTGTACTAGCGAAACAATTATGCGGGTGGTGTTGGAGACTTTCGAAAAATTTGAACTGTCAAGTGTTGATGTTTGTGACCGACGGTGCTGCGAAAATGCGTTTGGTGGGCTGTTTTCTTCAAAGAGACAATTGTAGGTTTTTACATGTTACGTGTAAAGTAAATGCGTTCCATCTTGTAGCAGAAACGATTCGAAAATGTTTTCCAGAGGTAGATGCATTAATAGCAAATACAAAAAAAGTATTTCTCAAATCTCCTAAACGGCTTCGAGCATTTCACACACTGTCCTGGTATTCCGGAACCACCAGAGCCGACTCCTACACGTTGGGGAACGTGGTTGAAGGCAGCTTTTTATTATGCTGAATATTTTCAACAAATAAAAGCTGTGATACTACAGTTCAACCCTAACGAGGCTACAGCTATTAAGGAAAGCCAGACAAGCTTTCAAGATGCATCCCTTGAAACTGATTTAAAAACTATTTATCACAATTATAGAGGACTACACGACGCAATAGAAAAATTGCAAAATACTTCGTTGTCGTTAGTGGAATCGCTGCAAATAGTGGACGACGTAAGTACACAGCTACAGACTATAAATGACGTAAAAAAATAAGCCCGTTATTGAAAAATTCGAGTGTATTACGGAAAGATCCTAATTTTACCAAATAAGACAAATTTGTGATGGTGCATCTACAGCTGCGTTAAGTGAGTTCACAGAGTGTTTTACTTATGCCTGTATTACTTCCATAGATGTCGAACGGTCTTTTTCAAAATACAAACATATTTTTTCACCACAGCGAACATCGCTTACTGAGACAACTGTAGAAACATATCTGATACTACACAGTTATTATAGAAGTGCTCCAGTTTGTGATAACGACAACCAAGCTACTTCATAAATCTGCTTAAGAAGGTGAGTTTTGTACATATTTTTATAAAGTGTACCAGTATTAATAAAATTTATTTCCATTTATTTTATTTATTTATTTATTAATTATTAGTTATCACTTAGATATACAATGTACATGTGTGAACGTCATTTAACAGTTTAATAATAATGTGCAGCACTAAGCTTACAAAATATAAGGAAATACATAAAAAAAGAATTTAAAGCGAACGAAATAGTACAAAAACATACATCACAATATATAAAATATTTTTGTTTTTATTATTGTACTTATTCAAGTATTATGATATGATGCCTACCCAGTACGTCTCTGTAGGATTAATGACCTTGGCCAGGCTTAATAATAACTAAATAATTAAGTTTGTTTCGCTGTACTTGCATCTTGAAATTAATATGATACTACTTAAAATTGCACTCGGACGTTGTCGACTGTGAATATTTATTTGTCTAAAATTTTATTCATGGTAAATTTTATTTAAATTGAAAAACAATCAATCACTTATTTAACGTCGGCCGATTTCCGATATCAACGCCAATCAGCGACGCCAGTCAATAAACTTATCATCAGTACTTGTGTAAGTACTGGTACCCCTAACCTATTTTTAAAGGTGTAACTGGCGCTTTATGCTAACCAAGCAAGTGGCATTTTCGAATCACCTCTACCCACTATAAGGTTCCACTTATGCTCCGATTCCAACATCTCTCTTACCATTCATAGCATTTCCAATGCTAATTCGATCAAGGCCAACTCTGCAATGACAAGTACCGCATCCGTTAACACCGTCCTATAAGTACTGGAAACCCTGATTGCTCTCTTGCAACGCAGTTTTTCCTTCTTCTTATTTTCATCGCTTTCTCCCAGATGCTGGATTTGGACCTTCCAACGTTTGGCATTAATCTTTCCAACGTAGCTGTGGATTTCCCAACTCAATCGTCTTCATGGCATATTCAATGAAATTCAACTTTTTTATGTAGCCATACTCCCAAGTATTTGATGGCATTTTTTTGAGACACCTGGATTCTCAGCACGTTAAATACAACTTGTGACAGTTTTTCAGGTGGCAGTTAGAGGAGTCTACTCTGCATCCAATCGCAGACATCTTCTATGGCCATATTTGCCCTGTAGGTAAGACGATATTCATCCTTACTTACGACCACCATAGCAAGGTAGTCAGCAAATCCAATTAGGGAAACTCCTTCAGGAAGTGGAAAACTCAGGACATCGTCGTACAAAATATTCCAGAACATTGACCTTAGTACGGCGCCCTGAAGACGCCACTGTATACCCTCTCTATGAATTTCTGTTCCGCTTCAAGAATGATTTTCCTCGCGTTAAGATAATTTCTTACCAGCTGCAGTGAATGGTGTTCTACTTCTTTGTCCCTAAGTATTTTGAGTATTTTCTGCCATGAAGTCGAGTTAAACGCATTTCGGATATCTAAAGTAATGACAGCACAGATAGCTTTCGGGCGTGTCTTATTTGCTGCTATCCCGTCAGCTATGGTTAATACTGCTTTTATAGCATCCACTGTCGACCTCACCTCCCTAAAGCCAATAAACCACCCGCTTCCTCCAATTCCGACGTAGAATCATCCAGGAGTTTCCCAGAGCGTCTGGAAGGCAGAGGGGGCGATACGACGTAGGTGTCTCTAGAGGTTTATCACCTTTACGCAGAAGTACTAATCTCGCTATCTTCCACCACTCGGGAAAGTGTCCTGTCCGCAGGATGCCCATGTATCACCTGCAGTATATAGCCATGTTGTTTGTGCACAACCATCTTAACAATTCCGCTGTTCCGGCCTTGTTAACCTCGAGCCGTCCGTTCGTCGCAAACAGTTTGGCTTCCGTAAACGGCTCGAATAGTCCTGGTTCAATGTGGTCCCATCTGACGTCATCATAGCTCGGAAACAAACTTTGCATCACCTCGTTGACCCTTTCCAACGGCATTTGGTTCAGAACTGGTATAGCATGGAGCCATGGGTGTGTTATTTATGAGAAGTGCTGTGCTTATTAGAACTACTCATATTGTTCGCAGGCCAAATATACAAGGCGATCTTAGGCTCTCTCCAGCTATTTAAGACACACGATTCTGGAATCGACAAAGCCCAAGACGCATAGAAGTTGAAGTAGGAGTGTCTAAAGCGTTCATAGAATTATAAAAGACAAGTACTTTATCCACGTCATATTTAAACTGTGCACAATTCTTTACCTTTGGATCCATACATGCGTTTATTTTTCTATCGGTTCATCATATTCATATTCTTATCACAAAAAAAAATAACAAAGAACCAGTCTTATCATCGTCATAGGTAATGAAAAACAAGAACAAATATAATTTAATTATAAAATTGTAACGAAGTATTGTTAACACGTTTTTGCCACTGCAAAATGATCAACTTGTTAATTTTCGGCATTCCGTTCTATTCCTAGCAGAGCAAGATCTGACTAACGCTCTTGTGCAATGAAAACGCATAATTTTTTTTATTATTTTTAATTTATTGAACGTCTTTCAGCGGTGGTTATTGTTAAGAATAATTCTCGTTTCAAAGCTATTTTAGACATTCGTAATAAAATAATGTCATTAAAAATTTCGAGTAATAATATTCGGTTTAAGCAAAATTATAAATCGTAGGTTTTTCATAAATGTTACCCAATGCTAATTTCCATCTCATTTTAAACAATTTAAAAGAAAGAGGACAGATATAGTACAGGTTAGGATCGGGTTGGAAGGGATAACATTTACGAAAGCCCATCATACTAGCAGATAAAATATTGAAATAACTCAGTTGCATCGCCGATGACTTACAATAAGAACAAAAGCGAGACAAATTAACACCAACGCATTATAATGGAATTAATTTAGATTTCATACACCCCATTTTTGGGCACAAGCCACGACACGAGAGTGATTTTTGTAGCTAAGTTTCTCTAAGTATCGATCGGTTTGAGACGAGCGGGGCCCAGGGATCTTAGGGGTCCTGCGGGCACCCTTAGCTCCTTATTCCCAGCGCTTTGCGCACCGTCGCGGATTGATTGCTACGCCACTGCGCCATATGATTATTTTTTTAGGGAGCTTTGGAGACGAATTCCAAATGAAGCATGATGATTAGACCCCGGACAATCTCCGTGAATGTCCGTAATTCCGGTATCGGCTTCGATCGGCCTATCTTTCACATAGAACAGGATATTAGCTGTGCGTGCGCAACGGGATCTAGACCCTATTCCCTATTTAGATCAGAGACAACCTCTGACTCAGATTCAATTTGCCTACAAATATTGCAATGCGTAGATAGCTGGCGTGATGATAAAAATAAATAGTAACATGAAGGCAATATCACGCAGAGCGCGAAAAATCAGTACGTGTGAATTTGTGTTGACGAAGCCATGAATTTTAAGGAACTTTAATCATTCATGTTATTATGCACATTTTAAGTGCTATTCAGAGCACACCTCCACTGTTGATATGTAACAACCGGGTGTTGCAAACCAATGCGGGAACAGTTGAAGAAATAGTGTTATATGCTTTGTGTAATATTGGTGTTAAAAGTGAAAATGTTTTACTGCTCATACCAGAGGCATGTATCTTAGGATAGATGTAACGAGTGTAATTGACAAACATTTTTTGAATTTTGGAATGACATTTCGGGAATAATTCCTGATTGTTGTAAAAAGACTATGTTATATCAATAATGAGTTGAATCGGTGTTATACAGGGTGTTTTATACGTCAATCTATAAAAATCGTTACTAAGAAACTACCGTTATTTTTCAGTGTATGAAAAAAATCCCGTTAAGAAAAGTTGTTAAAATGCAATTTGTGCCTATTTAGTAAATTTTAGGAATATAAATTTATGTCGTTGGAACTGCCCCTTTTTTCACTAGTAGTCAACTTTTTGTTGAAAATAAAATAAGTTGTTAAGAGCAAAAGTTGTTCATAATACTAATTTTGTTTAGAAAAGTGATTTCATAACACTCTCAACTTGCAAAAATGATTTTTAAAAATTCAAAATAATATATTAATTTATTGACAAAAGGGACAGTTCCAACAAAGTAAATTTATGATTCTGAAATTGCATTCTAAACAACTTTTGTATGCAATTTTTTCATATCTTGAAAAACAAAGGTAGTTTATTGATGGCGATTTTTTAATTTGGCTTGTAAAACACCCTGTATCACGCCGATCAACTCTTTTTTTGGTATATCTTAGATTTACATCAAGCAGGACTGAATCCCCAAGTGCCTTTTCAAAATTTGACAATTTATTGTCCATTATACCTCTTATTACATCTATTCTGGGATACAGCGTACGTGTAAAGCTGTCAAGCTTTTACGAACCGCGTATCCCAATATAATTCATGTAACTTATCTGGCCCATACCCATCAATTTATACCAGTGCCTCGATCACGATACAGAAGATTTCATTTCACTAGAGGTATGTATTTTAATTATTCCGTACAAATCATTGTTATTGTATCTTACCTCATATGCCGGCCCTGGACACACGGAAATTGTCCGGTGCCTAATGATGAGCGAATAATAAAACACAGATCAATATTCATTTAATCGAATTATTAAAAAATATAAATTGGTGAATAACAAAACTTATATCAGTTATGGTATATTTCATTAACTAAAAAAAATACCTAATTACAAAATATAAATAATCATTCCTCGAAATTTTCCTTTATAATAATAATAATATCAACAAATAGAATACAGAACAATATGTACATCTCAAATTATATAAAAAAAATTATTAGTTAATTAATTATTTTACTTACTTTCCTTCACCCACGTGTTATCTTCTCTGAACATTTATCAAATATGTATGTATTCAATTAAACTATCATTTTGTACAAATTTCGCTTTTAAGACATGCGAAATGCTTTGTATTTATCTGTTCATCATTTGTACTATGCAGTCATCAAGGACTAGACTTCTCGTAACTCCTAAAAATAGAATGTGTGCAATTAATTTGTCCCTTGAATTAATTTTCTTGCTAAAATATATTTTCAAATTTCTAATTTCTATAGCCTTTTACTTTGAATTTCTTACCTCTTTGCAGCTTACATTCTCCGAGTGATATTTTTCTTCACTGCGCTCGTTTTTAACTACTTTTATGTCTAATAAATAATAAAACGCATGATTTAAAATTGCACAGTTCTGAAACTACCTGCAAAAAACAATGATAACGTTAGTAAAAATTGTTGGCTATAATTAATTGTACCGAAACACCTTTACCTTTAACCTTTTCCCTTTAGGGACGTAATTACCTGAATACTTCCATATTTTGAAATAAACCACATGACTTTATTTATATAAAGGGTGATCCTTAACTAATGGGACACAGAACAAGAGTGAGTTCCGGGCATCAAAATATTACGATGTGGCAAAAATTACCTTCGCCTAAAATTTGATATTGAAACAGAAACAGGGTGCTAATGTCGAAATTTTAGTTTAATTTTCTGTCAAAATTCAAGCAGTTTTGGAAATATTGACATGAAAATAGGTAAACTGATTTTTTTGATAGAAAATAATAATCCATCTCCAATTATTTGGATATCTTGCTAAATACCTGCGAGCTGCAGGGCGTTCATAAAAATATTTTAAACGTAAATGCAAAATTTTCTAAGTATTGGTATGCAAAAACTACAGATAATTACAGCTAGTTTTTGACAAAACTCAGATTTTTGTTTAATCATTATATCTTTGTTATAATCCAAAGCCTCAAGCGTCAAATGATCTCAAATTAATTATTAAGGATTTACATCGAATACTTAAATTGTAAATATCTCGAAAACAGCAACATTCAAACAGTACAACATATTTGGTTAAGAATGATAAAACCTTTAACAGAAACTGCAAAAAGTTGAGGATTGAAAATGTTGAGGCTTGACTGAGATAACGAGTGCAGCGCATATAGCATCTGCTAGGAGTTAACCTAAAATTGGGGACGGATTATTAAAATTATTACATAATACCCGTTTACCAATTTTCAGATCAATATCTTCAAAACTGTTTAAATTACGGAAGAAAATAAAAATTTCGACTTGAGCACCATGTTTCTCTTTTAATAGCAGTTTTTGGTCTAAGGTAAGTTTGGCTAAATCATAATATTTTGATAGCGGGAATCCACTGTTCCTCTGTGTACTATTACCTAAGGACAACCCTGTATATTTCTTTCCTTCAGGTAGTTCCAGACCTGAAAAAACACAAAATTAATAAAATTGGTTAAATACGAGTATAATTCATTCAAAAATAAATATGTTGAACATTTTGATGTTCTTCTGTGTCCCATTACTTGAGGATCGTCCTGTATATTTCTTTCCTTACTCTGGAACTACCTGCAAAAAAAACGCAGTATTAATAAAATTAAATATAATTCATTCATAATTAAATATTTTTATCCGACTTCTCTTTAACGTTGAAAGAGTAAAAGTACCTACATAAATAAAACATACGATTTTTTTTTAAATATATATCCTTACGCTTTACCGGCTAGTCCGGTTGTAACACAATTTAAACACTTTCACTGCGAAGAAAATTCACTGATTCACTCTAACCACTAATATAAATAATATATTTTTATATACAGAATGGCCCATACTCAAAACTGTTGTAAAAGTTCATTCCAGTCGTTATTAATATGTTTCCTGTGAAATTACAAAAGATGTAATTATATATTATTCCCATATTATATTCAAGGTTTTTAAATTTTTGCATGCCGCGTGGCTCAGCCTATAAGGAAACTCTTAAAATATTTGATTGGGCTAATGGATTAGTGATATGAGATAAAATTAACAATTATGTGATATAATGAACCAAAATAGCGACCCTCCGGTTTCGATGCAATTTACATGAAAATCTAATTTTTAATTGGGACAACCTATATCCTTTTACATTTTTAGATCCTACTGGTTTATATTGTCCAACCCTCATTTTGATTTTCAAAAAATACTTCTTTTTATTTTTAATCATAGAATTTCTTCATTTGTATTGCGTTTAGACTTCTCATAAGAAAAACTAAGGTTTTAGGTATCCAGGGATAAATGGGTTAATATTTTTTTACCTATTTAACTACTTCATTTAATTATTCAAACCTACCAGGGCCAACTTATTCAAAATAATTATTGTAAAAAATCGATTATCAAAACATTTCTTTTTTTAATTACGAGTTAATTGCAAAGTAAAGGTGGACATTATGCATATAATTTTATTCGTAATTTAAGGGTCTAATTAAATAACAAGATGTCCCATGCGAATTCCGCTGAAAAATGTAAATCGTTGAATTTAATGAAGAATCAGTCGTGTTTAATCGTATTATTTGAAGAGATAATATTTTACAGGTGCTTGCGGACAAATTTTTAATAGTTCTGGCCAAGCCACAGCTTTCTATGATTAAAAATAAAAATTAAAGAATAACAATATTTTAGGGTTGGACCATATCGAGAACATCATATTAGAAGTATACGCCCTTCTCATAGCACTTACATTAGTATTTGACCAGTAGGAACCAAATATACAAAAAGATACAGGTTATCCCATTTAAAAACAATGTTTCCATGTAAATTGCATCAAAACCGGAAGTCGGCCATTTTGACTTTTTACATCACATAATTGGATATTTTATGTCATATCACCAAACTAAATTTGAAAAAAAATTCATTCACCCAATCAAAAGGTACGAGAATGTCCCTATGGACTGGACCACCCGGTATGTAAAAAATTAATAATAATTTAAAAATAAGATGGGAATAATAATTATACGTATTATTAAACTGCTTAAGACCTTTAAAAAATTTCATAGACTTTTTATAATCAGTTTCATAGATATACCGAAAAACCGAAACTAAATGGTCCCCTTTAAGGTGCTATAGTAATAGTAGTAGTAGTGGTTGGGGAGGGCCTCAAGACACCCTACGGTCCCCTCAACCATTCACTCTACTCGCTCCCACTTCAAACCTCCTCGAAGGTCAGGATGTCGTTCCATGAAAGGGAGCGCACCTCCTTTCTGAGAATCGTTCCGGCGCCGAAGATTTTTTGCTTCAGTCGCCCCAACGCTTCACACTGCACCTAGAAATAGTAGAAAGTTTTTTATGATATACCTCAACACCTATTAATGGCAGGTGTCTCCTAAGTTTGCAGTCGCCTATCAGAACTCTAATTAGTTAATTCAGAGTCTTCTGGCTCCAGCCGAGCAACCAAGCCACCCATGATTTGCTCAGCCTTGTTACAAAATCTCGAGTTTGTCTACAGTATCTGCTTAATCTGTGCTTAATCTACAATGCTCCTTGTCCCATACGACCTCTCATTGAGGAACGTAGTGACCTGGCTCTTTGTAATACACAAATGGGTGCCTCGGCTGCGTGTTTAGCCAATTTGTCTATTTTTCTTTCCTGGAAGCCAGACAAGCCTTGCCTCCTTATGCCTGGCAAGCTCTTTCAAGAGCGTCTGCCTGCACTTCTGAACAAGAGCTGACCTCGTCCTAGGACAACGGCCGCTCTCAGAGCCGCCTGGCTGTTAAAGTATGTGTATATAATTTGTTCTGTGCTATACCTGACAGTCTTAGTCAGCTCTGTAATCCTTCCAAATATGTAGAGATCCAAACCGAACATTTTGTATATGTACTAATGAAAATTATGATTTTAGAATTCGTTAAATTCTCAACACAAATATAAAAGAACTTATACAACACTTTGAACTGGGCCACCCTGTATATAAATATATAAGTTATCGTATGATTTAAAAGTGCTCACCTTACGATGTTTTCACCATGTCCTTATCTCGATCGGAACCTACCTATAAGAGAAATACAGAAACATTAGTAAAGATAATTAAACGAAATATAATAATAACTACCTTTAACACCTTTCCCTAAGGCGATTCGTCCCCATTATATTACCATTTAATCCTCCCTCATATCGTTCACACTCTGAAACAAAGAAAATAACAATTACGCACATACGAAAATGGAAAAAACGTTTAAAAATTGTTTAGTGTGAAAAAAAAAAAAACAAAAGTGCTGTATTTACGACTCACCATTTTGTCATAGTGTGGAGGTCTTAAGAGGGTGACGTCGTCCAGTTCCAAGGGATCCATCACTCGTTCGCGAATATCAGAGTCTACAAACTGCTTTTCTGGGCTCTAATGCCCCCAAAAAATGTCGAATACAGTTTCAAGCCTTAACACTTGTAATATCCAAGCAATTTTAAAAATAACTAAGATATTGACAAGATACTCGTCGAGATCTCGACTCTGATTTAACGACACCAGTCGTTCCCTCTACGATAGATTGAACGAAGGTGTGACGCGCTTTGCCTTAGGCTAATTTGGGCTACTTTAACCCACTACTGGCCTCAATCTGCCTACTCCAGTAGCCCACTGGTTATTTTGCTTACTTTTAGCTTCCAGCACACTCGAATTTAAATACGCGCGCGTGGTCTGCTACTAAATTCACTATGTTACAGCGAAATATCACTTCTTCAACCTGAAACAAAGATTAAAATCAATATTTTGAAATTTTAGACAAATGGAAAACAAAAAATTAAATTGGATTAAAACAAAGCAGAAATTAAACAACAAGCCCCCCTTAATCCTGACTATTAACTCTCATTACTAGAACTTATCGGATATAAATCTTTGACCTTCGATGTCATCGTATGCTTCTTTGCTTCTTTTCTTCGATCCAAATTAATGGACGGGCCGAGGCTGAGGAAGCCATCAGTAGAGACTATTACATAAATAATGCACAAATCACAATGCCCCGAGACCATTAGTGAGCAGGGTACTGACTTTTTTAGGGCTGCGCTTCCCCAACCAGTAACCTTCGCAAGCGCCGATCATGGTGCCGAATATGTCCCAGTCTCCACCGATTATTCTGACCGAGCACTAAAATCATAAGAACTAATACTGTTTGGTTTCATTTTGCATAAATTTGTCATATATCATCTGTTGATGGATCATCTGTTTGTGGATCTTCTAGGTCAGTATATGGACAACACATCTAAAAGATGTGTTGTGTCGATGAAATTGGACCAAATTGGACTCCCTGTCCAATTTGAGGTTACACAAAAGTGTAACACCGACGTGAAAGAAGTGTAGATGGAATTGGACCAAAATGGACCCCCCTGTCCAATTAGGGTTGTCCAGTTTGGAGTCATACAAAAGTATAACATCGATATGGCATCTTCTTGATGACTTTCTAACTCCCCATCAGAACAGACGGTGTCCGTTCCAAATAGATGTTCAGAACAGACTGTGTCCATCCCAAATGGAGGCTAGGAAGTGTTTGCGTTGATATTTATACCAACAAGCAATAATGACAAGAAATTAACAGGGGGATTAGAATATAATCAAAGTCTAATTCTGGACATTCAATTACACATTTTTTTACTGTGAATGATATCAACATATTAAAAGAAATATCATTACATAATGATACAGAAAACTATTAGTTATGACATTAGTTTATAATTAATTTCCCCTGTCATGAACATATCACAACTTATATTCTTCTTCAGAATCATCATTATAAATATATAACATTAATAGTTTCAAGCTCCCTTTTACTAAAATTTTGAATATTATGTTTATTCTAAACCTTATATTATCGGATAATACTACCTTTGAATGTTTTGTTGATCTTTCGGCTTTCGTCTCAATGTCCCTTTCCAAAGTTCATGATTTCATGTGGCGTGAAGCATCAAGGCTGAAACACCTGCCGATTCCTCCATATTGATTCAGTCATGTCTTCCCTGATATCCACCTTTATCCATTGATGAAACCTCTCCAAATCAATCTGGAAAAAATAAGTTTTAAAAACTTAAAATGTGATTTAAACTTAAACGGAAACGTGAGAGATTCAGCTTTAATTTTAAACACCTGGTATGTCAATCCGTATGCCATTTTTGAACTCAATTTGATTTTAAAAAAATGTCAAAAAAAATTATGTACTACTTTGCCTGAATCTAACTGTTCTTTCTAATAGTGATGAGATCTCTAATCAAGTACATTGTTCCCGTTTTAAAAATGACAGATTTTAATAAGCACTAGGTATGTAACTACCTATATCTGGAAACCTATCATATTTATAGTTAACATACCAAGAATTAATATACGAAGAATAACAGAAAATGTAAACAGTATCCGATAGCTAAGACAAACAGGGGCGGTTCTGCGGGGGGTCCTGGATAGCTCAGTCCCCTTTCTAACTTCTTGAGCTGCATTTATAGATTAAATAAATAAATTGCGTTAGCAACCGAGTTCGGTAGTGTAGTGGAATAATATGTGAAGTGACAAACATAGCTGGTTTATTGCCTGCCGACTCCCGGGTTCAAATACCAGCTTCGACCCTAATAAAGTCGAGGAGAAGGGTTGTGTTTTCGCGTTTTACTATCAATGTAACCCCTCTCGTGCAGCTTCGGCTTTGGATTTGGGGGGTTGTCTAATTTATGTGGTGTTTTAGGTTATGTTATGTTAACAAGAAATTACCAGAAGCTATGATATACTGGCGCGATGATTTTATGTACAGTGTACGGCAAGTGTATTGACCGGCCCTTGTAAAATCCAAAGTAAATGGATAATAAAAATAAAATTTGAAGGATATATACAGGGCAGTCCCGTATATTTTACACAATAGCTGAAAAGTTTGTTGTTGGAGATAGAAAAACTTTTAAATGATGAAAGTTTTTGGGTTGGTTTCAAATCTTCAAAATATGCACATTACCAAAATATAATGCATCATACAGCGAAGATATAAACATAACTTCATTTTTTTAATGAAAGGCCTCTTTGTCCTGATTAACGAAAATATATAATTTGTATATATTTACTTCAGAGGTTTTGGAAATACCGCGTCATAATTACTTAAATAATAGTGTATTCATGATGTCAAAACTGGCATAAACAAAGTAAGCCCTAGAATTAAATTTAATTTGTCAATTATAATTTTTAGTCCTTATTTTAAATACGTCCTCATCTACTCGATTTTTTATGCAACTTGTAATTTCGGTGCTTACTCATCATATAGTTGGGTAGAATTGAAAACTTATTGTTCTGTTAATGAAATAAACATTTTACACAACAAAGCACGTATTTCGCCGTAATTAATATAAATTAAATTCCAGGGCTTACTTTGTTTAAGCCAGTTTTGACTTCATGACCATGAATATATTGTTGTTGAAGTAATTTTAACGCTGTATTTCCGAAACCCCTAAAGTAAATATACCGGGTGTAACAAAAAAAGAATGTCATAAACTCAATGGCAGATTCTAGGCAACAAATAGTGAGGATATGACTTAACTTACCTCTATGCGAAAATACTTCCAAAAATTTTTATGGGCCTTTAAAGTCGAAAATAAAAAATGAAAAATTTGCTCCAACTCTGGAGTCCTTGTAAGATATCTTCTTTAAATTTGGTACAATATAGCACTAGTAGTAGTTCAATATTTTAAGTAATTATGATCAGTTTATCTCAATTCAAAAGACGAGAAGTGGAGGTCATGTGACCTATTTACCCCCCATTTTTTTATGGGCACACCAATGCAAAAAAATAATTTTTTTTGAAAATAAAATTTAATTTTAAAAGTTTTTTACCCTTACCTTTTTTTCTACGTGCTTTAATTTTCAAGTATTTAGCTCATTGGAATTGTGAATTAAAAGACTCTAAAGCAGAATTGAACAAATTTTTTGCGATAAGACTTTTAAATCGAATAAAATAGTGTCCTCTGAATAAACAAGCAATTTAATTTTAACAAAATAACATTTTTTGGAACTTATTGTAAACAATTTATTTTAAATAATTACTTTATAAATAAATAAATAACACAATTATCTAATTAAATAATTTAAAATTTCATAAATTGAACAGAAATTTATTTTATTACTTTAGCAAGTGCTCAAAGCGACGTCCGCCTTCATCAATATTTATGAAGGCGGAGGTCACTTTTTAAAATTAAATTTTATTTTCAAACAAATTTATTTTTTTGCCATTGGTGTGCCCATAAAAAAATGGGGGG
This sequence comes from Rhamnusium bicolor, assembly GCA_029963845.1. Lineage (NCBI taxonomy): Eukaryota > Metazoa > Arthropoda > Insecta > Coleoptera > Cerambycidae > Rhamnusium > Rhamnusium bicolor. The sequence continues at coordinate 5,162,203 of JANEYF010002501.1, forward strand.
TAAATGGGTCACATGAGCCCCACTTCTCGTCTATTGAATCGAGATAAACTGATCATAATTACTTAAAATATTGAACTACTACTAGTGCTATATTTTACCAAATTTAAAGAAGATATCTTACAAAGGACTCCAGAGTTAGAGCAAATTTTTCATTTTTTATTTTCGACTTTAAAGGCCCATAAAAATTTTTGGAAGCATTTTCGCATAGAAGTAAGGTAAGTCATATCGTCACTATTTGTTGCCTAGAATCTGCCATTGAGTTTATGACATGCTTTTTTGTTACACCCTGTATATATAAATTATATATTATCGTAATGAGCACGAAGAAGCCTTCAAAAAAATATACAGGGTGCCATTTAAAAAAAAATAGGTTATGTTTGTATCTTCATTATATGATGCATTGTAATTTGTTAATGTGCATATTCTGAAAGTTTATAACCAACCCAAAAACTTTCACCATTTAAAAGTTTTTCGGTCTCCAACAATAAATTTGTTACCTATTGTGTAAAATATACGGAACTACTCTGTATCCAACGAAAAGGCCCACCTCTATATTTTGTTTATTTTTAGAGTTAAAAAAAATTTTTCAAATTTGTAGTGAATCAAATGACCTCTTTTAGAGTCCCTGTAAGTAATATGCAGGTGGTCCCATAAAAGCAGAACAAACCAAACTTGCAGTTTTTTAAATAGAACACCATATTTTTTATATTTTTGAAATCTGTGTTTTTTTGAGATGTTATGTATCTTTTATTGTTTTTTTTATTTATTGCGAATTTTATACTATCAGCATCTGCCAGGTTAGCCATGCATGAAAAATACTAAATTTGACACTGATACCTTACAGAATAATTTAATAAATTCAAAAAGTAAACTGCCTAATAATTATTATTATAACAACTATACCAAATAAAATGCTATCCGTTGAAGAGTTCTTGTTATTTTTTATAAATAGTGAACATATCGTATCGCTCTGATAAAGTAAACGTTTTCACAAATAATATGACACACAAAACCACACAGTTAGCTTTTTGATTTTATTAAATTATTTTGTAAGGCATACGAATCAAATTAATCGTTTTTCGTCCATGGCGAAACTGTAAACCATGCAGATGCACGTACTTAGTATAAAATTTGCAATAAACAAAAAACAGTAAAAGATAAGATACAACATAGTTATATACTTGAAATCACAAAAAACACAGATTTCAAAAATTTCAAAAAATATAGGGTGTTCCATTTAAAAAAATGTAAGTTTGGTTTGTCCCTTTTTATAGGATAACTTGTATACTCTTTGCAGGAATTCTAAAAGAGTTCATTTGATTCACTACAATTTTTATTTGAAATATTTTTTTCTAACTCGAAAAATAAACAGAATATAGGGGTGGACCTTTTCGTTTGATAACCCTGTAAATTTGTGCATATTATGACGTCATTTAGAAATTTGTAAAACTGATATCCCAAAAGATGGAGTCAGTCATTATTTTTTGTGAAGTTTGTGAGGTTGCTAAGAAAAATGTTGAGAAAATAAGTATGGCAACTAAACTGTACAAAAAAATTTAATTCAAATGAAAATATGGCTCGTCGTGAACCTAAACTCTGTCCACAGAATAACATTATTTTGAAAGGAAAATAAATAAAAATAAAAATAATTATTGAAAATATTTACAAATGTTTACTAACATTTATAAAAATTTGATTTTATTTTTGGGCCCCTCCATTTTTTGGGGTCTAGAACCGCCAATTAAGACGAGGAAATATGATAATAGCGTGTACCATATGTCAAGTATGTACATATATCAAATATATAGGAAATAAATAGTATTAAAATTGTTGACTGAAAAAAGTTTACTGTATTGTTCAAATATTTACTGAATAAAACCTCAACTACAAGAATCTTACCTTTAATCTATTTTTACTCTAATAACTGATAAATACCTCGGAATCCCTAATGGTCGATTATGAAGCTGTACCGTGCAATGATAAAACATTATAATTGAAAAAAATTTCGATTTTGAGATTTTTGCAACAACCAACATAATCATATTTATGTAAAATTGTAGGTTCTGGCATTATGTATAATAATAATATATGTACCTAATGTAATAATAAACGCCAGAGAAATTAGACAATTAGACATATACATCCTTTATCCTAAAATGTCTAGGAACAATTCTGTATTATTATCAATTAAAAGGCAAATTCATATGTTCAAAGGTAATTTACTTACAGCGATTAACCTTTTCACGGGTGGAAATTTGTCTTACAATTAGTCTTAAAATTGTCGTAACTTAAGAGATAAAGAAGATGGTTGGTTAGTTTCAACGTGGGATCAATCAGCATCTTCAGTTTCTTAAGATAAGACTAGCTAAAATTAAGATCTGTTGTATGAATTAGCTCCAACAGACATAGAATAGTACATATAAAAGTTTTGTGGAATAATCCAAATATGGTATGCACTCACCTGTTCAATCAATTGTTAAATACCTATTAAAATAATAATTTCAAGTCCCAACATTTCAATATATGTACATATGCATTAATAAACGTTTTGATCACTGTTGAATAGCTAGCTCACGAATTTTAATTGTTGGATTCCAATTTTAAATCAAGTTCTGTTTTGAGCGTTGCCAATGTTCGCAAGGAAAATGTGTTTTTTACGCTAACCTCAAAACTTCGCGCAGTAAAAGCATCTTTCAGTCACAAAGCATGCTTATTACACTCATTTTGCAAACACACGACACTTTTATGTTGATTTTCACTAAGTTATTTAAATAAACAACACGCACGATAACTTAGCGTCGAATAATTTAAAATGGCTAACGTATTCACTGAGGAAAACAAAACACGATCGTAGAAGCTGTTGCAACAATCACACATTTGATTTCAAAACGGGGTGCGTGAATTATACTTGATTTTATTAAATTATCAGATAATTTAAAAGAATATTATTTAATATACGGAATTATTGCGAAATGGAGAATAATTTCAACTAATTTTGGTTACAACGGTTTAATTTGCTACTAGAATTTAAATTTATAATGTAATTTCACATTGTGATATTTGATCATAAATACGAAGTTGTAGCTTTGAAACTCGATTTTTTTTTTATCTTTGGCATAACGTGTAAATCTACGGCTGTTTTCACGAGCTCAAAAATGTTATATACAGGGTACTCCAAAAGCACGACGCATCATTTCGCTTATCTGAAGAGATACGGGCATGTTTAAAGCGTATTTTTTTGTAAAAAAAAATGAGAATACATTAAAAAAGTATCTAAATAATAATAATAATAATAATAAACATACCTCCACAGAAAATAGACAATCTCCGAATCCAAAGCCGTAGCTTTCTAGAAGAGGGTTACACTTAGAAAAACGTGGATATTCAATCATTCCCACCGACATTGCCAGTGCCGGTAGCGAGATTCAAACTCGCAGCTATGGTAGACCGATTTCTAATCACGCTTGCCATTTCGTGCTCTGGCCAATTACACCACCGTGCTGGTTTTGAAATAAAATATTGAAGTCGTTTCGAGAAAAATATGAAAAACTATGAAATATACCTACAGTAATTTCCACATGCCAAAATGCTCGCTGTTATAATCAGACGCGCGTTTCGCCCACCAAGTTGACATAATCTGTAAATGATTAAAACTCAATAAAAGACAAGAAATTTGTAATTTGTCTACATCTTGTTAATTTTGAGAATATACAGAGCCCACTGTGCTACCGAACTCAGTAGCGCAGTGGGCTAGAGCGTTAAGTGACAAACGTAGCTGGTTTACTGCCTATCGACTCCCGGATTCAAATCCCGGTTTCGATTCTGACAAAGTCGAAGAGTTTGGTTGTGTGTCCGCGTTTTTTTCAACTGTATAATCCCCGTCCGTGCAGCTCCGGCTTTGGTTTTGGGGTTATCTAATTTATGTGGTGCGTTTCATGTTTTTTTTTTATTTCCTAAGTGAAGTCGAAAACTTTAGGTGGTAATTCCTTGGACGATTTTAAATTCTGTGAGCATGGATCTGGAAATGCTTCCCTGCTTCCTCTAGTCCTTCAAAATTAAAGCAAAATTAAAGTTTCTTGGCATATTTTTAAAATGGCTAGACTTACATTAGTCATATTTTGCATATGACTAGTAGCCGCTGGGAGCTATAACTATATTTAATTTGGATACAATAACTTTATTCTAAAGGTGGGTTTACAGGGAACTCGGGAAGGTTTATCTAATATAACTTTCTTCATATGGATCAACTTGAAAATTGACAGCGATATGACAGGAAATTTGAAAACAAAGTTTTTTGTTCTCTTGCATTTTTTTTCATAAATGTAGCGGTTTTCCCAAAAAACGATAAAAACTTTGAAGGGCCAAAACTCTGCAGGGAAGCATTTCCGGATCCATGTCCATAGAAACTTTTTTTCGTTAAATTGAAATTAAAACACCACAGGTAATACAACCCCTTTTATCCCTGAAAGTACCTCAAGATATCTTGTGCGAAGAAGGACTACACAATTAGAGAAAATAGACAAATACTCAATAGCCGAGTATGCTAGGATTCATTTCTGTTTTAGAAAAAATCCTAGCTTCTCAACCGGGGATCGAACCTCTTAAAAATCTTTCTGAAATTTTCGACACCACTTAGGAAACACCATGCATATACAAAAAATACTTTCTCAGGGAATATTTTCATTTTACATCACAATATGGTCTCAAATATCAGATTTTTCAATTCCATTTCTTAAAATCATTATCAAATGCCATTTCTGAAATGGTAACAATGATGTTTTACTTTTGATAATGTATATACATTTTATACAGTATCTTTGACACAAATTTGATTATATTAATTTTTTTTTAAAATACCCATATCTTCATACCTTAGCATGAAAATTAAAAAAAAACAGAAGACATTACATCATTTTAAAACTAATATGTAATAATAATATTAATAATAATAATAACCAACATAACGCGGCTTTACAAGTGCTATACTACCATCTAAGGCACTCGTACGGGGTAGACCAGACACCAGTTCTGCCTTACATCCCCGGAGATATTGAGTCCGTGCATTGTCGAGAACGAGAAATGCTGGATTTACTGGAACTACTCATTCCCGACTGTCAGGCTAATCCAAAATCGTCACAGTATGTAAATGGCGTAATTTAAGATATCGTATGATCTCGATGCCCGATATTACAAAAGAAAAGGCTATTGATCTTTGTCGGATGGAAGAAATATCCACTAAACACACTCTAAACTTTCAATTGGATGATAATGCAAGCGCAAAGGTCGAGGCAAATGTGAACAAAATCAAGTCCAATAAGAAACAAAAATGTACATTTTGTGGTGAATAGCACATATTTACGAAAGGATCTTGCTCAGCTTTAGGACATAAATGCAGGGTATGCCACGTAAGTAATTACTATGAGAAAGTATGCAAGAAGAAATCAGATGTAATGTCAAGAAAATCTAAGAATGTCAAAGAAATAGTAAATAAAGTAAGTGAAGAAGAAAATTTCACTAGCGAAGACGAAGACTACTCTGAAGAAATCAGAAAAATATTTGACAATTCGAGTTCAAATGGAAATGTTATTGTTGAGTTGAAGTTAAAACTAAATAATAAATGGAAAACAGTGAAATGTGATTTAGACATAGGCGTGAATACCAGTCTTATAGGTTATAATCAATTATGCACGTTGTTGGACACAAAAAACCCTGAATTGTTGATTTCCAAATATAGGCTACATAGTTTTGATGGTAGTTCTATTCATGTCAAAGGGGAAATAAAGATTCCAAGTACGCATGCAAAAAAGGGATTTTGGCACTTAAGACTTAGCGAAGACAGCAGTAAGTTAACTACTTTTTGAACCCCTTATGGTAGAGACCGTTGGCTTCGTGTTCCTTTTGGCATTTCACCAGCACCTGAACTATTTCAAGTCAAAATAAAAGAACTTATTTCAATTTGCGTTTTGATTTTGGTCGATTTTCATCCATATATTATTGATATAAAATGATATTGATACATTTATTCATGTTTGCTACATTAGAATTTTATTTCATATATATAATAAGTATTTTATTATATTTTAAACTATTTTATTGGTAGTTTAGTAATATTTAAAAGACCTTTAAAACTTAGAGTCGTTTAAACTTGTCATAAACAAATAAATGCTTTCTGGCGCTGATATGTCGCCACTAATATGTTAAGTGTCTTTTAATTGCCGTTTAAATTCAAATTAAGATGTCAAATAATTTGTATATTTTTCTTTAAGAAAACATTTTCTCAAATATTTCTCACTTTATTATTGTAACTAAAACAAATAAAATGATTTAACTTGTTTTAAATATTCGTCTTCTACATCAGAACGTATAGTGTTTTTTGCTGGGTTGAATTGAATTATTATATATTCTAAAAAAAATAGATACTGTGGGATATGAGTAATGATGGAACGATTATTCCCCAGGTCTTAAACCATGGTTAAGTTAAAACATTCTGGAACACACATACTCTACCATGTTATTGTCTCTCAACTTTAAGGGTAAGGACATGCCGAGGATGCCTCGAAGCTCGCGGTGGAGATCGCGGTCGCAACTTCAATTTCGTATCTATGTAAACCAATCCTGCTTCTTTAAATGTAATAATTGTACATACCGAGAATGCTAGCAGCATTTCAGCCTCGCCGTTTACATCGAGGTCCAGCGAGGTCGTTACAACAAAGTTATTTTTCAACAAAAAGAAACGCATCGTGATAGCTTGCATCTGATTGGTGCACTCGGATTACTTGACACAATTCCAGTCACGCGCTTCGTCGTACACTACACAACCAACACGAAATACTAAAAAGATTAACCTCTCTGGTATGTCATCGTCATACATATTCACTTCCATGCCGAAGATGCCTTGCTGCTCGCGGTATAATTCGCGATCACGGTCGTGGTCACGACCTAAAAACTTCAGACCAGTATCGCTTCTCTATTATCTACACAAGGCCTTTAAACGGACAATTTTGGGAAGAATATCACCCAATATCTATGAAAAGTTAATTCATGAGCAAGTTGCGTTTAGACTTGGCAAATCATGTTGCAGCCAATTTCTGCTTTTCACACAGCACATTGAGGATGGCTATGAGAAAAAATTAGTGACTGGAGTAGTTTTTATTAATCTCTTTGCTGCGTACGATACAGTTAGCCACCAAAGTCTACTTGTTAAACTGTATCAAGTCACCGAGGATTTCCTCCCCACAAGTATTGTTAAGTGTATGTTTCAAAACATAACAGCAAGAGCAGAATAACTGGTGGAGAAACCAAAAGAATAGCTTACCATAAAGTTTTCTGTTGTCCCCTTTTCTCTACAACATATATGTAGGTATACAAACGATTAGCCAAGTAAGACGCTTCATCTATGTCGACGAGACTGCTGTCGGTACTAAAGAAGGAAGTTTCAAAGAAATAGATAGGAAACTTACTCCAACCATAGCAAACCTAGCAGAATACTACGAAGAAAATCACCTGAAGCCTAACTTAAGTAAAGCGCAAGCTTATGCCTTCCATCTTAGTAACAGAGAAACCAAAAGAAGCCTCAACATAGTGTGGAGAGGAGTGAGCCTTGAGAGTTGCGCCAACCCAAAGTACCTGGGAGTCAAGCTGGACCATGCCATACCTTTCAAGCAACACTACCAAGAGCTACAAGAAAAAGTCAGCGCAAGAAACCATGTCATCGTAAGCTGACAGACTCAACATGGGAAGCCCAGTTAGAGGTACTGCTTTCGTCTGTCTTTGCAGTTTGTTTCACTACAGGAGAATGTGCAGCACCAGTGTGGAAAGCATCTCCTCATACCAAACATGTGGATGTAGCTCTGAATGAATCTGCCGGCATTGTAACTGGTTATTTAAACGACACTACTCCAGAAACTCTACCCTTTAGCTGGTATAGCACCACTAGATATCAGACGCAGAGTGACTGGTAAAATAGAGATGAAGAAGCAGATGACAGATTAGAGACATCCGATGTATAATCCCTTCTCGTCTCAAATTCAGGAATAGCTCTCTTCAGAAACTACACCATTAGACACTCAGCCCGAGGTTCGCCGTGAATCTTTATGGAGGGAGACGGTGTCTATGAACGCAGACTTTGAACCAAAAGAAGAACCTATTACTGGTAAGCCAGCTGTCGTATACCTCGAGGACCTTAAATAACCTCAGAACAGGGGTATCTAAATGTAGAAGCGATAAGGTGAAGTAGGGATATGCTGAGAGTGACAGATGGATACGAGGAAATACACACATTGGGCATAGACATGGACATGGCTTGCACGCAACAAGATTTAGTATTAGCGAACGACAAGGCGACAAACACTACAGAATTTTGGAAGAATAAGATTTAACCTGGTATTTGGCCGGACGCGAATGTATCGATAGAAAAACGTTAACGGCAAGTTAACGATTTATATTAGATACCTGTTCAAAACGCCGGCGCCGTCTCTGTTTCCGTAAAATTTTTAAAATACAATTTGTTAATCTCTTCTTAAATAAATAATTTTTGTTTTTGCAATATTATTTATACGCGCTCTCTATAAACAAAGAAACACTTGTTTTTAAGTTGTAGTGTTGTCAAAAATATATTGTATCTAAACCAATGTTAGCCGTCGAGATTATTTATATTCCTTAACTTAACCATTTTCAATATTTAAAAGCTACTTCATATAGTGTATTACGATTAAGAGCTTCAAACTACTTTATTTGCTAAAATCGATGAATAGCTTGTTTCATCCTTTTTTGAAGACAGTGTTCAGTAACAATATTTTTATTCTCTTTTATTTTAAAATTAATAATCCCACAAATAATTTCATAGCAAGGTAGAAAAATATTAAAAAAAAATTAGGTTTCAAAACATTTACAGATGTTAGTTAATGGTTCATTTTATTATTAATTATTTTCATGTCACAAAAAAAGTAATTCATTATCTGATATAGTATCGATACAAAGTATGTTACACGCAATGTAAAATGCGTTTTAAATAAACATTGGAACAATTAGTGTCTTACAACTGCCCAATATTCCCGTAGGTTCTTCTTAGGTAAATTAGGAGAAATAAAATTGCATTTTCCCGTTAATATCCAGCTATAAACTTTTTGCTAATCACAGGATTTTTTAAAAATTGCCAGCCTATTATAACGAACCTGATCTAATGATTCATTACGCGTTGATTTTTTGTTTGTCTAACAGCCTCCCTCGCTCTTAAATATGTCATAAATAGAAAAAAAGTATAATATATGACAGTATTGTTTCACGGCTTATTAATTCTAATGAACGTTTTCTGCAGATAATGACGGGCGTTTTAGCAATTTTAATCACACTTTTTGTTCGCCTTACTCTTTTTTCTTTTTGTGAATGAACATAAAATTTGTTAATTATGATAAATATTCACAGCTTTTTCCTGGGAGAGCCATAGAAGCGAGCGGAAGTCTGTATTGTTATTCTGGGGGGTTTTCGTTTGTATTAGTATTTAACCCTTGCCTTTTAGCCTCGGTAACTTCCTGTTATATTCCTGCTGCCCCTTGGGAGGCTGAAAGTCCTGCGAGCTTAAATCCTTATACTACCACCTTGTGTCCTTTCACTTAACTATCATCAGGCGCTTGCTAAATGTGGACCTGTAATAAATATAGCTTTCACTGGTTTAAAAAATACTTATATGAGACATGTAATTAAAATTTATTTCTAGTCAAGTTTAAGTATTGACTACAAGTTTACTGAACTTGTTTTAACGTGTAAGTATATAAACACAATTATTTTGTCATCGCCAAATTTATTTTTAGTTTAGAGTTGATTTAACTTCAGAGAAAATAACATTCTTTAAAAATGAACAAACGTCAAACACTGTCACAAACCGAATATTCTGAAATGTGTGTTACCCTATGTCTAATCAATAATTACGTAATATCTGTAGAAATTTGCCTAAAGCTATATAAACGGCATGTTAAATGAAAACTTTATTCTTACCCTTTCGATCTATGATCAACTGACAGGCCTGAGGTCCTGGTCCTGCAATTTGGAATTCCCGAGGGACCTGCCTCTCTTCGTGGACTTCGTTACTTATTTATGCATTCACCAAATCAAATCAAACAATATTGTTTCATATTTTCTCATATTATTTTAGAAGGGTTAGAAAACAGAAATGAATATTCTAATACATATATATTTTTTTTAGATAAGAGAAAAAACTCATTTAATGATTTACAACTTTATATAACATTAATTTTTCTTTCATTTATTTTTTCATTTTGACTAAAAATTGTAAACGTTTTAAAAAATAGCTTTTAACAAAAGAACGATAATAAAACAAGCAAATTGTGAGGAGTTAAATTCTGTTATTTACAACTAAATGGGCATTAAGAACTTATATATTATTCCTCTTCTGCAAATAAGTTTAAGTATACATTAATACATCCAAGATTATTTTGGCATCGGTTACGTTTAAAAACCCCTATTTGAGTGAGACTTCACCGAATTTATTTATTTATATTTAGTTTATTTTTGAAGATATGCTTCACTGCATTTAACTGTGCTGAATGAATAAAAACACTTTTCTTTGTTTTACCCAACGTTGGAGAGTCCTCCCGTGGCTACCGAACCCCACGAAGGGAGTACCAGCATATTACCTACAGCCACTTCCCACATCCTGTAGGGTTAGTGGCTGTACATTTCAGCCTGAGTACAGCATTTCAGCCTGGGTACAGCATTTGAACCTCGCACCAGCGATCGCGATATTTGGTCCATTTTTAATTCTCCATTAAGGTGATGTTTTTCTCAGCAGGTGCCGAGAACTCGATGACATACATGTGTTAAAGGTCGAGGAGGACTATGTCAGACTTGCTAGCTTGAATTAGCCTGACCATACAGAATGAGTAGTTCCAGTAAATCCGGCATTTCTAGCATCTATAATGCCGCGTTATGTTGGTGAACGACGGCCGAAATCGTATATATAGGACATGCTGAAAGTAAGTGCATGACCGATTTCAATGCCTGACTGTATGTCCTGCAATTGATATCAGGAACCTCTACACGCCCCACACGGTTACGATAGACCAAGGTGTTGATGGCACAATTCTGACAGGCCACAATGAATCTCTGACTTAAGCCAGGCTGACCTTAAAAAGGCGAATGTCAGCCTAATGGATAAACCCTGTCCTTCTTTGTTCTTATTAGAAGACACCATGCTGGGGTTTATCGACGTGCTGCTGAAACAGATTTCCCAGTTCCACAGCTTTCATTCGGGCTCTCAGACGTTTCAGCTGAAGCTCAGTAACTGATTCAATGTCAGCACCTCGCCAGCCTCTTCATCTGGTGTCGAATACGAGACCGAGTTCATCGGCGGCTCTTTTTTGCTTCCCTAAACAGTCCTGTGCCTACTCCTAGAATTTTTGGCATTTTTATTCGCTTTTATTATCTTTTAGCTTATTTTTTTAGATGTTTATGCATTTGCGTTCACATGTGCTTAGGAAGAATTTTAGTAAATTGAAATATCAAGCAGATTCCTCATTCTCCTTCTCGCAAAAATCACATCCCCAAAGAAAATTTAATTAGGTAAAAGTAAAATAAAATCATGCGAAATTTATGAATATTTGTTTATGGTGTACATTGTACAGAACAGTTTAATTTTTTTCGTGGTACTTGTTTGTTTTAGATCAAACATGGCTAAACGCATTGTCACTTGAAAAGAAAAGAAATGTATGAAATAAGGAACGGGGAAATCGGCACTATCGTGTTTATCCATTTGCTAAGTTTAAAAACTACAATATGGCCAGAAGTCGTCTAGATTATGGCAGAATGTCTAAAATATCCTCGTCTTTTGTGACATTAATTTTTTTCGTGATAGTGCATATTTGGAAAATGTACTGTTTACAATTTTTGCAGTGCTATCTTGCATATGATTACTTACAAAGGAAATTTCTGTACGTGTAATGAAGTGACTTATAAACATTGGAACATAATGTTCAAGTTAGACGCCTGTTTACTCGATAAGTGATATCCATGAAATTGTTACAAGTACATTAACAACAAAGTATGTTCAATGTAAAATGAAAAAAATTACGAGTTAGGTATGTATATAGGAGACATAAAATAAAAGTTCCAGACAGTTCTTATTAAGTACAACAAATTTGCTGAGCCATAAAAGAACTTTTAAATGTTAATTATTTAAAGAAATGTTTGAAAAATAGCGTTACAAACAATAGGTCATCAGACGCGTATTATCAGAGCTTTGTCTTTGAAAAAAATAAAAAAAATATTCCGACAAGGTACGCCTACTTTTATAGCACTGGACGGTACATAAGTGACCGTCACGCAGCCATTGGTCGTTACCTGACTACCTCAGAGTTATGGTTCAGAACTTAACAGGATTGTATTCAGGTTGTTTTTTAATTATTTATTATTCAAGGCGCCATTCCCCTTATATTATATAGTAATATCTGGGATAGAAAAAATATAAAATAAGGAAACTCTCATAATATATTTTTGTCAAATCGCATCAGCAAAACACTAGTCTATTAATATTAAAACCAAAATAGTCGAATAGGAAAAAATTATAAAGTTTGGCCGCTTGGAGATTATACGCGTCAAGTGGATAGTTTTCAAAATCAAAAAAGTTCCCAAATAGAAAGTGGTCGCTTCACCCCCAAAAACAGTCAATTACTGGCGTAATTTTCAGCGTTTTTCTTATAAACCGTTGACACCACAAAAACTTTTATACTTACAGAAAATATTCCTTATAAAATTTCCTATATTACTAGATCAACAAATGCATTGGATTTCGAGCAATGATCGATTGAAGAAAGTGGTTACGTGAAACTCGACGTGTGTTTCGTATTATTTTGATGAAATGTAAATTTATGATCATAATAAGCATGACATAAATAATAAAGCAAAATATTTGAAAAAACCTATGCTTCTGAGACTTTTTTGTATTTTAACTTTTTTGTACTATGTCTCTTGAAATTGGAGCACCCTTGAGGAGAAATGCTGGCGCGTTTTTTTAAGTGGTTTCCCCCACGAGGCCTAATCCTTTTTAATTTCTCGTCAAACTATGCGTCTGAAGTGGCGACTGTAGCCAGCAGGTTTGTTATCGGAAATCTTTAAATCGTACCAACTTTTGATACAAAATTTTACTAAAAATACTTTTTCGCAAGCGTTCTTTTATGAAATAAAAAAAAACAATGTGAACCGAGGCTACTCTTGCGAAACTAACTTGGAAGAAAACGTATTGTTTTCCTGTAAATCATTTTCACAGTTGAACTTAATTATTCTGGTGACAAGCAGAATACAATAAATATGTTACAGAAGGGACAAAGGCCCGCAGAACACCCAAGAAAATACAGCAGAAAGAAATATTTTAAGGATACTCTATATTTCTCTAAAATTATTTCGTAATCAAAACGAGTATTTCTGTGCTACGAACACCTTGAAACATGTTTACTAAAAATTAATTCTGATTGCTGATTGGTTGAATACAAATTTCCTATTCTTCCGTGATTGGTTAAACTAAACTGTTTGCTTACATTTAGAGCACGAAGAAGTGACAAGGCAATGACAAGTGATTTATGTTTTTAATATGAGCATTAGTTGCTCATTAGTTTATTGAAATACTGCATACAGGAACAAATTATGATAATGCACTAGATTTTTGAAAAAGGTGTACTAAAAATTATTAAACTGTACTGATTCTAGCACAATTGTATTAGATATCAGTGGAATCAAAACCCTGGTAGCCAGTGTCGCCTTCGTCGTCTCGACAATGCACAAAGGTGCCCCCTCTCCTATTAATAAATTAATGTAGAAGGTCTACCCAGGTAAATTTACCGACGTGAAAATATTTTGATTTTTGAACACATCTTTAATCAACCAAATATTTCTTTTCCAAGTACCAGATTAAAATGTTATGTGAACATTTTGTTCTTCAAAAAATGTTGATAGAATTGATTAAATTATTTCTAGAAAATTTTAAAATAAAACAAAACAATAATAAACCACAGAGAAATTAGAAAGTGAGGTAACACTTAGAAAACGTGGACTTGCAACCATTCCGATATTGCCAGTTTTCCCGTCAGGGATTCGAACCCGTAGCTAGGATAGAAAGATTTCTAGTCACGCTTGCCATCGTGCGCTCTAGTCAATTACGTTAAAACCGATCAATTAGATAATATTAATGCTTATGCTCTTTAAATTAGTATACTCGACTTGATTTTCAAATGACCGCATTACTGTAAAGGTCGAGTGTCAATCACAGGGCAGAAGCGGCGACAGCCGTGCGGCTCTACCCTCGCGTCTCTATTCGCGCTGCACCAAGCACTGCTTTAGATTGAAATAAATGGATCCGTTAACTGTAGCTCCACGATCGCAACGGCCGCGATACTCAACTGCTATGACAGCAATACAGTCGCGAGAGCCTCGACGATTGGTGGTTATATACAGCTTTTTTTTGTATTGTGGTACAAATATTGCCTATTATTGAATATTAAACATAGATGACAGTTACCTCTGTGAAGTTATTTTTGAGAAAGCAACAAATTGTTTAGAACAAATTTTTTGTTCTTTATAAATTAAATATAGCTCTGTGCCATAATAAATATACTTAATAAAAAGTATATTGATATCTTGCTGGTAATGTAATGGTGAAATTTGCTAAATAAAAGTAATAAAATTTTTATAATTTTTAAGGAAAATTACGATTATTTCTATATATACTAAATATACTGTTGTATACTTTTTTTAAATCCGAACTCGACCTGTCGCAGCTACCTGATTGACACTCTAGAGCCTCGCGGCTATTGCGTTCTCTCAATCGCGCAACTATAGACGTTTCAGCCGCGTAATTGACACTTGACCTTAGTATGTAAAATTTCTTTTAAATCGTAAAGTTTAGGAAACTGCCTGGATATTGTACAGTATTAAATTGTCGATTTATATGTGTTTGGCAAAAGGTTTTTCTACAATTTTGTTTTAATCATTGTAATACATAGTTTACCTAAAATATAACCGTTTGTACAGTTTTAGCAGATACATTGTATAATGTATATGGTAAAATTTGTATAGTAACAATTTTAAGTAAAAATTTTAAATCTAACAAAAGAAATATGTACAGACATTCATATGTATTTGTAACAATTTTACACCACAAATTTAATTTTGACATTATTTGCATAGCTAAAGCAAATTTCAACTTAACAGTAAATAAATATGTTTTATTATTTTTAATAACTCTGGATACGGCCCTGAAACTATTTATCTAATTCTCTGCGGGCCACAGGCGTTATCGACTGAGAATTCTAGACTATCCCATACAGATACTGCCGCAGAGAGAATATACATATATTAAACTAATAGGAACTATGTATATATAATATAATGTCTCTCCAGATTTCGCATTAAAGACAAAACAATGTAGATGCACGCCTCAAGTTAATTAAGAGTCAGAACATTGTTGGTAATAAATCCTTTTTATTTCGTTTATAGTTTAGTTTTTAGATGTTACTTTTATATACTAAGTAAACATGATCAGCAGGTCACTTAGACATTTCTAAGTGTCGCAGAATCATTATTCTGCGACGGCTTAAACTTTTCATCAAAAATAAATCTATGTTTTACCACGAAGAATATGTCGAATTCATAGCTGCACCTGGTGTACCAAAAGGGTCCATTATTGGGCCTCTTCTTTTCATTATTATTATCAACGATATTGTACATATGATCGACATCAATTATCTGCTATATGCAGATGACTTAAAAATTTATTGTGACATTAATTTTATCGGTGATTTACAAATGAATTTGAATGGAATCAATGACTGGCACATAATATAATAATAATAATAATAATAATAATAATAACACCACATGAAATTACAACCCCCTTTATCCCTGAAGGTCTGGAATGACCTTGTGTGGGAGAGGGCTACACATTTAGAGACAATGGACACACACCCAATATCCGAGTATACTACGATTAATCTCTCTCACAGAAAAAATCCCAGTTCCTCGACCGGGAATCGAACCCGGGACCCCGAGGTTTCGAGGCAAGTACGTTACCTCTAGACCACGGAGCCATAAAAAATAACTTGCCATTAAAGTGTAATATTTTATCTTTCACAAAAAAAATTAATCGTATGTTTGCAATTATTGTTGTTTTTGATTCGAAGCTGAGTTTTAATCTTCATTTTAATAGTGTTTTACTTTCTAGTTCAGTAGCGCAGTGGGCTAGAGCATAGTTGGTTTTACTGCCTGTCGACTCTCAGATTCAAATCCACGGCTTCGATCCCGAAACTCGAAGGGAGTGTGTCTGCGTTTTTTCAGCAGTGTAACCACCGCCCGTGCAGCTCCGGCTTTGGATTAGGGAGTCTAATTTATGTTTGTTTTTTTTTTTTTTGGTTACAAACACTTTGATTCGTTGACGCTAACGTTTTGTTTTTATTGTTTAATTATTTTGTCTAGGTTAGAATACGCTAATTTGGATGCCTTGCTAAAATCTTTGAAAAAAAATGATACCACCAAGTTCATAAATAACGGAGATAAAGTGGGGGAGGGAGCAAACTTATGGAGCATCATCCTGTACATTATGTACCCATAACAAATGGTTGACAGTGAGCAATCACGGATATTAGGCAGTGTCTGATATAAGCCAGAGTTTCAAACTTAAGTACTATATTTTCTATTGACTTGAACCGGTGTTAATTGACAAGTGCTTGAGGTGTTATGTTCAGTTTCTGGAGGTGCGATTGTTTTGTCTCAGAGTAAAATGTTTTCTGTATTGTCTGTTGAGTTTTGCTGTTTATTCGTCTCTCATAGGGACGCTGTTGTAATAAGCACATTTAAATTTTTCCGAATCTAATTTGAATTCACATATTATAAATTTAGTTTAACTTTTTGGTGTTACACATCATTACATGTTACATATCTTTCATTATATTGCTATCTATTAAATTTATAGCAAATCACAAAAATGAAACCATTTCATTTTCTAACGGTTGTAGTATTCTTGACAATAAATGAAACAAGGTATGCTTATTAACTGCATAGAGTAGCAATCGACTTCAATCTGTTTACGATATTTAAGGAAACTGATTGTCCACAAATTGATCCTAATTAAATAATAGCCGTTGCAGCTTCAGTTAACATGAAGTGAACAGTTGTGAACGTATTATAAAATCTAAGTAAAGTTGCAAAAAATATGTCATCAATTAGTATTCTCAGTTACTAGAGCGTATCAGTGATGAAGCATATGGAATAATTGGGACGAATGAGATTTGTGAGGCTGTTTTTATGCCCATATAGTATGGGGACTGTAAGACATGGTAAATCAAAAAATCAAACATATACGTACAACTAAGAGAATCATTCACACATCACACGTGTTAGAAAATAATAAGAATAACGGTAAATTATGATACATAGAATTTTTAGTAATGTAGTCATATGTATGAAAACGTGGAAAGTCCAAGGCGATTTTCATTTTATTATTTACACTTTAAACTGGGAATTATGCATTATTTACACTTGAAACTGGAAATTTTGTATAATTTACAGATTAGGCTGGGAATAATGTACAATTTATCCCTTAAACTAGAAATTATATGTAATTTACATTTTAAAGTGGAAATTATGTATAATTTACACTTTCTACTGGGAGCTATGCATAATCTACAGATTAAACTTATGTACACCTTCAAACTGGGATTATGTATAATCTACATTTTAAACTAGGAATTCCCAGTTTAATCTCTAAATTATTCATAATTCTCAATTTAAAGTGCAAATTGTATATAATTCCCAATTTAAAATGTAAATTATACATAATTCCTAGTTAAAAATGTAATTTACACATAATCCCCAGTTCAAAGTGTAAATTATACATAATTCTCTAGTTCAAAGTGTAAGATATAATAATTCCAAGTTTAATCTGTAAATTATACATAATCTTCACTTTAAATTGTAAATTATGTACAATACCCAGTTTAATCTGTAAATTATACATAATCTTCACTTTAAATTGTAAATTATGTACAATACCCAGTTTAATCTGTAAATTATGTATAGTTCCCAGTTTAAAGTGTAAATTATACATAATTCCCAGTTCAAAATGTATATTATATAAATCCCAGTTCGAAGTGTAAATTGTACATAATTCCTAATTTAATCTGTACATGATTCCCAGTTTAATCTATGAAATATTCATAGTTCTTAGTTTAAAGTGTAAATTATACACAATCGCAATACCCAGTTTAATCTGTAAAATACATATAATTCCCAGTTTAAAGTGTAAATTATACATAATTCCCAGTTCAAAGAGTATATTATACTTAATTCCCAGTCTAAAGTGTAAATTATCCATAATTCCCAATTTAATCTGTAAATGATACATACTTTCCAGTTTAATCTGTATCAACGTTGATACTATCAACATATATAATTCTCAGTTTAAAGTGTAAATTATACATAGTTCCCAATTTAAGCTGTATATTATACATAATTCCCAGTTATAATAGTGTTATAAAACAAAACACCAAAATCAAATTTCCACGCTTTCGTACATACGAGCAGAGGTTACAATTTCACTTTAAACGAAGGAAGAAAACAAGTTACCTCAATATGCTGCTGGGTGTTCTCTTTTATGTCTTGACTTTTTTTACGTAAATTTTCACTTGCACTATTTCTTTTCATTCTATTTTTTAACAAGTGCGATATGTGAACGGTTCAGTTTCTGTTTTACTCATTTGATTTTCCGATTTATTCATGTTTTATGGTCCCCAAATGCTATAATTGTTAAAATAGAAAGATTTTGTAAAAAAAAATTTAAGAAAATATATTTAAAGGTAGTCTGGTATAGTATAGCTTTCATACCCTGCAGTGGATTTTTCTGTGATATGTGAAATAGGTTAATAAGTTATATAAAAAGACTCACGTCAGCTTTCCGACCCGCGTTTAGAAAAATTTTAATATCAACAAAGTTGTCATCTAGTTTTTTTATATTTATTTATTTAGCGTCGGCCTATTTCCGCTACCACTGCCAATCACCGGTGCCAGGAGATGAGCTACCCTCAAGTTGTAAATTTTGCCGAACCTCTTCTCATCGAAGACCAGGGATTTCTGAGTTGCCTAACATCTAATAGACAAGGGATCGACTGCTTTACACCCTCTCCGAAGGCTGGTGTATCACCTACAGAATTCTCGCCTAAAATTGCATAACTTCTGCGTATACACAAGCAACTAGAAGACGGGACGAGGGCGCTGAGTTCCGCTTGGGTGACCATAAAATTGACTGCGACTACCGTTGTTTAACTTTTCGTATCGAAATACGAGTGTGATAAGTCGGATCTACGCTTGCCCCGCTGGCTACATAATACCTACGTACATCTTGAGAGATATTGTATTTAGAGCATATTTTATACCTGTCAAAATATTTTACTTCAAGTAAATAATATTATTATAACAACACAAAAGACAAATATATCTGTTTAATTAATTTATAAAAAAAATTATCTGAATAAAAAAATGTCGTAGATACATTTTACAAAATTTAATGTTAAAGCCAATTTGCAGTAAAACGGCGTTCTAATAGAGTTAAATTTAACGAATAATTGAGAGCAAAGCCGTTGGAAAATGTGATTAAATATTTTCAAATATGCCTTGCAAAATTTTCTTAGCGATCTTATTGATTATAATTAACATTGCCGCTGACAACTCTTTCATATAAACTTTATGCTGTTACCTCAGGGAATTTGCGTATACTCGAAAGCTTTCTTAACAAAACTTTTGGAGTATTATGTTGAGCTTTGACTTTTATATCTCCTACTCGCTATTCTAAAAATATCTCCTATTTTATCGTAGAAAACATAATTCCGAAATGTTCTGAATAAAGCTCATTTTAGAGAATTAATAATATTTCAATAGCTATTCTTATAGAGTTCATCGTAAACCGTTTTGTAAATTACCAGTGGTATACGGAAATATATTTAATACATAATTTAAAATTACGATGTAGGAAAATAAACTTATATAATACTAAAATTATTAAATTCTCTTTATTAATGTTTATTAAAATTATAATAATGAACAAATATTAACATTATTAATGTATTATTTAAGCGAATAATTTTGTTGTGTCTATAGAAAATATGTTTAAGAAAATAGAGCAATTTATTTTATGTTCTTAAAAGGATTTAAAATTATGATGCTAAAATTTCAGATGTTAAGTGAATACGTGTTTATAGACTAGGTGAGCTAAATAATCATCTCGCCTACATATATTTGATGATAGAATATATCTGAAAACTAGCCACATGAGGCAGGAAGGAGATAATAATTTTATTCACGTCTATTGACATTGATAGATACCCTTCAGGAAAGTATGCATATAGATATTTTTTTTAACTCCAATGAGCATCAGAAACAGACTATATTCTCTGGAAAATCAGTCTTAAGATTTAGAGCAGCCTTGACATGTTACAACGTTATCACAAGTCTTTACAAAAATATAGATCTGCTAGTTGTTATTATGGTTAACTTGTAATCAACTATTCCATAGTCCATTTTTGTATGTATATGTAATGTTTTTCATTCACAGGAGTTAACATTCCAAGAAAGTGAAAACTATCTAATGCTATTAACAGAATACGTATGAAACGAGCAGATCACGAAGAACTTCGGAAATAAGTAATAATTAAATTAAATGGAAAATTTATAAGCAGATACAAGCCTTACATCAAAGAATCTTAGTAAACCTGAAACAAATACACAAGAGTATACCAGAAGACAATGGAATGAGAAGGTACCTAGCAAAATTAAGAACCCTTTCTTATATGAGAACCACTGAGGTAGCCATGGAAATGAGAGAGACTCTGAGTGCTAATGGGTGTTATTCCCGGTGGAACTGTTCCTTGAGAGTCCAAAGTCAAGTTAGAACTAAATACTTCCGCAAACAGATCAACCTTGTCACTTGATGACGTCATTATTAAGCTTCTTCCTTTCATTAAAAAGTGGAAAGTTGTAAAATTCCTCCCAACAACAATTTTGACCATGGATCCAAATTTTCGGTCACATTTGGGAACGAAGCCAAACTCGTCCAAACCGTAGCGTATCTTTGTGACTTCCTTTTATCTGCGACTGATGTAATAGGAGTAGTAGTCGTTGGGGGATGATGGCGCCTGGCAAGTGGGCAATTTTTACCGACCCTCCATCGCACCTTCATCCGCTCTGCTTGCTCTCTCTTCAAACCTCCTCCATCTTCTGATGAAGGTGCAAATGTCATTCCCCCTTAGAAGAGCCTCAGCGCCAAAGAAATCTAACCTATCGTCAAAATGCCCCACACAGCGCCAATAAATAGTAGGACGTTTCTTGTTCCTCCTGCATCTTGGGCAGGTAGGATCTTGCTTGACATCTATAACAGATATGTGTTTTATAAGTTTACAGGGGACTGTTAGAACTCGAATTACATGACTCTTTTTGTTCCGACCGGGTAACATGACCGACCATAGCTTATTAGGACCTGTTACAAAATCTCGAGCTTAACTTTAATTGCCGTTTAACCCCAGTGCTCTCTTATTGTCTCGTAAGCCCACTTATTGAAGATTGTAGTTTCTGCTACGTCCCTGAGTTTGGTCTGTCCGCCGCACGAGAGCCATATGTGTAGCACACCAGAGATTCCGGGGGAAATTTGTTCTCTTTTCCTTCCACTTTTCTCTGTTTGGAGGAGTGAATGTGTATATCCTCTCTAACCTCAACTGATCTTTCGTTTCTTCACCTTAAAGGAGGAGATATAAATTTCCCTCTCCGTCAGCTCAACCACTGCCGCGTAACCTTCAGATCTACCTATACATCTCCAGCTTCCCGAGTCACTCATTCTAAGATAGACCATCATAGCATCCTTCTTTATTCATCAGGAGAGCGACGGCACTCCTATAAGTACTTCAAGGGCAGCTGTAGATGTTGTCGTCATGCCCGTAACTCCCAGATTGGCGAGTCTTTGAATTCTTGCATACGCAACAGTATTTCAGTTGCAACAGATTGCGAACATGCAGATGGATGATTCCCATAAAAACACAGGCCATAGGCAATCACTGTACATCATAGTTTATCAATTGTGGTTTGAATTCTCGATAACAAGATAAGATGAATGAATTAATTGGTATTTTGGCAAGGGCAAGCAGATGGAGTCACACAGATTAGAGAGAGGTATTGGTGAACATATTTGAGGTTGATTTTTAGTCCTCTACTAATATTACACAGTATTTCGTTTATTATTGCATCAAAATGGAAGCGGAAATCAATGGACAAATGTATTAATATTAGTACTCACGCAATCGACATAAACTTTAGCAAATATCTTCGCAAGATCGTAACCTTAACACTGCCTCTCGAATATACAGGCTCGGACTTCTCAGTTAAGAGCTGATAGAATCTGTATATCGAGATTATTGGTCAACTGATGCAGCTGTGTCCCAACGCATTACAAATGGGATGAGCCACTGTAATTTTTAGTTGCCAATCTGCGGAAACGGTTTTACTGCTGTGCCTTTGATTACTGAGAAAAATCACTACAAATCAGTATATCATCTACTTTTGTCTGGAAAAAAATCCATCTATTTACAGCCGGAAACATCAACCAGGCACCGAAACATAGCACAGCCATTTCACGGTGCCTATAGTGTGATGCGGTGGTATGTCACCGGGCGATGGGAATGGGCCATCTACCACCTACGAAAAGAATATAAGGATAATAGGAATTATTCAAGATTGAGCGCATTAGAAAATACACTGGTATTTACTTTATCAGAAAATAAAGGGTTGATAAATTTAGTCAAAGTCCTGAATGATTACAATCCACGTGATCATTTAATGCCTCTTAAATACTCATTACGTTCAAAATGACGAAAATACGGCATATGCGATATACACGTTAGTGATAGTGTTTTCCCTATTATGATGACAATTGCACAAAGCACAAACGAAAGTAATCAAAATTTCTTGTTCATTGATTTCATCCATCTTCCACCATTGTTCAACGAGTGAATTAAAAGATATTTATCAAACCATCCTGAATTACAACAAAAAAAGTTTTAAAACAATGCGTATGAATAACCACTATATTTCATATCATCATACGTACATAATAATTAATTGTTTTAGTAGACAAGCTAATAAATGATAAATAATATATACAATTCAATTCAGTCATGATTACATTAACACTTATATATATATATATATATATATATATATATATATATATATATATATATATATATATATATATATATATATATATATATATATATATATATATATATATATATATATATATATATATACATGAATTCCATATCGAGTCGTCTTGGTAGTAGTAGTAGTAGTAGTGTAGTGATTTAGCTACATTTTTTTTATTATCTTACATACTAAATTTCATTATGTATTAACGGAAGAAGCTTAACATACACAATACGAAACTTTTTTTTTCGAATCAATTCTGAAGTATCATAGCTCTACATTATAAAGTGTTTTGTTTAGACAAATACTTCTTAAGAGCGGAAAAAAATTAAATACAATTTTCTCGGATAGGATTTAGCGAAAATTTTAATCAATATTCGAAATAATTTAAAGACTACCAAAAAATTATCCTTCATGTGTGCCATTACGTGATAAATTAACTATAAACAACGAGATGTAATATCATTGATTCAGTTTCGTTGTTTAATCCGATCATCTCTTTCGTTATATGCTGACAGGGTAATGACGCCATTAAGGTATGCCTGTAGGAAAAAATCCTTCGAGGTTGTGTCTAAGAAGTATTTTACTTGTGTGTTGTAATGAGTACGTGTCTCGTCCCTTTGAAATGTAACATTAATTTCAAAAATGGATCAATCATCTCATTGTATAATTGGCCTATAGGACTTTCTTTAGGAAGTAGCGATCCTACAATATGATTTCCCAATATTTCTGTCAAGAGGCAGCGTAGCACCGACTTTACATCGGGTAGAATAATAATAAAAGTAAAGCAACGAGTACTGCGGCTAGTAGTTGGATGGGTAACAACGAGACTAGCGGAACAGGCAGTTTCAACCCAGTCTTCTATCAACTTAAAACTATACAACCTTAAGCAAGAATTGTGTAGTGAATTTTGGAGGTGATTTAAAGCAGACGATCCATCATCTATAAGATGTTAGATAAGTAAAAGACACTTACTCTTCGACAAAGAACAGATTCGGCAAATTTTTCGGTTTGGGGGTAGCTCGTCTCTTTTCGTCGGTGAATAGGGTTTGTAAGCGGAAATAGGCCGAAGTTAAATAAATGATTAAGAGTAATAGCAATCATATTTCTGTCCATACATTTAAGTTTCTGAGGAAATCAGGGATGATCTCTACCCACATTGATTGCTCATCGAGACGAAAAAATTGACCCATTGGACAAAGAGAAACGATTAAATTACTGTGTGCTGTACTTTCCATCTTTTGTTTGGTTGTTCCTCTATTCCATATTCTACTCGTTAAGCTAAGCTTCCCTTTTGTTTGATTCTTGAACCCCACGAACTCTATTTTTGTTTTGTTTAAGATGTGTTGATGATTTCACCCTTACTCAAGTTCCAGTTCTGTACCTTTATCAACTAAAAACGATTATATAAATATTCAACTTCTCGAATGTAATGGTTGGTTAATTGGTCCATTTACTATAAAAAACTATGGCCGTATTGTGAATATTTGATATATTTTCTCAGATAAATCTATCACAGATCGATATGCTGAAAAAGCAACCCAATGGGAACACATTGTTGTTTTAACGTTTATATAATGTTAATTAACATTTGTGTAATGTTAATAATACAACAGAGATGCACATAACATTTCGTAGTTAACACGTACGTACGTATCGAAATCGAGACGGCATCAATACTTTCTGCTAGAAGTTTTTCCGTTCGGTTTCGTTCGGAAACATTAATTTTTGATCCGTTTCGGTCTAGTATGCGCTTACATATATAAATATGTCTGTAATATTTTTACGACGTTTCTGTTCCGACCCAAGATGTTCGTTTCCGTTTCGTTTCGAGCTAATGGGCGACAAGCTTTACGAAAATATTTGCTGGTGTGCAATCTCAGCCATTGTCCTCGGTACGTGACATGTAAAAGTTAAGTTTTATACCTGTAGGTGATACGTAATTATTTTATTTGTTTATCATCTGCGGCAATGGGGAACATACATGTAACGATACCGACAGCGGTCGCCATTGAGCAACTCTAATCATAACAACATGAAACTAATAGCATCTTCCTTTCAGATATGGTACCGGCAAACGATATAGTAGATGGCGGTGGTAAGACACAAGAGCGAGCTAACATATTATCTCTCTCGCTTAGACCGATGGAACCCTGGATGATCGCGCGTCTCGTCTCGCTTCGTCTTTCTACTATAACGTTTGCCACGACTATAACAGAGCTTCATGACAACTTTACGCTATCAAGTTAGTACTGACGAACAATTTAGCGAAGTGTGCGCTTCTCATAAAGTAAAACTATTAGCAAATCGTGTCCAAACTAATTATTATATTTTATTTGTGTTATTTTCTGATTAGTATTGAAAGATTAAATACCTATGCATATTTTTAATTCACAAGCACCTACCTCATTTCACACTGTGTAACATACGTTTCATTTATATGATAAAAACTAAATATTTGATCCTCTTTGTCACATGAAATTGAATTTAATTCGTTCCCAAATTTGCTCGTAATTTCCCAATTCTCTTTTATAATTATATAAGTTGTGAAATATATTTTCCCGTTATTAAATATTATGTGAAAATGTAATAACACAACAGTTCTAAATGGACTCTTATTACACTTATTTGTTAACATATGTATCGTAGAATTCTTGATAAATTATAGTGTATGGAATCCTTTATATGGAAATAAATTTGACTTATTCATTCCTCAGGGTCATCTCCTAGCAGCAATCTCAGTATGTCATATGCCATGCCAAAGAAAAAACTCACAGTATGTTCTTTATATGTAGCTGTACAATAAAGACTTTGTATTTGATTATATGATGTGTCACACTAAAAGCATGACGTTATGCAACAATGTCACTGTCACAAAACGACAGCACAGCAATGACTTTTAGAATACGGAATTCATCATAACATCTTTGTATTACATGTAATTTATAATTGACTCTACTAGCCTGCAGCTTGTTGTGCTTGTATATTATTATCAATCTCGAACTTGATCTCAATATAGTTATTTCATTTTGATACCGTACTAAATTTATTTATAGGAACACCATTCAATTTACATTTTTTTATAATATTATTTTAAATTTTCTTTGGCTGTCAGTAAAATTAATTTTTAAAACGATTGTTCACTTGTGCTGGGTTAGTCACCCAGCACATTCAACGTTATGACTTTAACAACACTTTTGATTTATCTGGCAGTTAGGAGAATCTGGAATAATTACGTTAAAACACATAACCGGTGTTTAAACAAACAGCCGAACACTTCATGAACAAACCCAAGTTTAGGTTAATATATATATATATATATATATATATATATATATATATATATATATATATATATATATATATATATATATATATATATATATATATATATATATATATATATATATATATATATATATATATATATATATATATATATATTATTAAATATGATTTGAAGGAAACAGCTACTCAGCGGGCAAATACCCCGACCTGCATTGAATTACACCTTCAAATCATGATAGATCGATAGCCAATATCATTTGTCAATTCCTAACCAGACATAGATCGATTTCGAACTTATTTGTTCTCTTCAGTATGCCATAGGTTATGGAACAGACAAATGATAGTGGCCAACCTGCTAGTTATATACTAACTATGGTGAAGTGAATAGTGGTGAGAGGTATGAAACTTCTCATATGGTCTGAATGCTACTATCCGACCGACATCCTAGATGTCTCTGTGGCGGATATTGGCTATCGATCTATCATGATTTGAAGGTGTAATTCAATGCAGGTCGGGGTATTTTGCCCGCTGAGTAGTTGTTTCCTTCAAATCATATTTAATAACATTAGTTTAGTCCACCCGGGCTAGGGGTCGCCGCTCTCGGTACTTGCTGTGATGCAAGTCTCTATCCGCCACAGAGACATCTAGGATGTCGGTCGGATAGTAGCATTCAGACCATATGAGAAGTTTCATACCTCTCACCACTATTCACTTCATATATATATATATATATATATATATATATATATATATATATATATATATATATATATATATATACATATCTATCATGATTTGAAGGTGTAATTCAATGCAGGTCGGGGTATTTGCCCGCTGAGTAGTTGTTTCCTTCAAATCATATTTAATCATATATACATATATATATATACATATATATACATATATATATACATATATATACATATATATACATATATATATACATATATACATATATATATATATATATATATATATATATATATATATATATATATATATATATATATATATATATATATATATATATATATATAAACATTACTACGACGATTTTTGTAATAATAGTTTTTATTTGTTTGGCAGTTGTGAGAAATTTGACATATATGCATTAAAAAACAAAACAGATATAACAATGAGAATTTGTTATCAATATTTGTAAAAAATATACAAACCACAAAAAATAAGAAAGCGCCTAAATACAGCATTGAAAATCGTGACAATTTTGTAAAAATGCTTTATATCGTGAAAGTACCTATATTTAAAAACACTGAAAATCAAAGATGGCAAACTAATTTCTGCCTCAGATTATAATTCAGTCATAAGTAATTAGTAAGTACTATGAATTGTTTCATCACTAAATACTTAAAACAATCGTAACACGGCAGCTTTTTGTATAAAGTTTTCAAAACTTGTGATTAGTTATCAGAAAAAAGTTGCACTTAATCTTTTAGAAAATGTTTCATATGTGTCATGTGCCGATATGCTGAAAAAAGCTACAAAATGTTGCAACAGAAAGTGCGATTGGATTGAAACAAGAGCAACAGCGAAAGGTTTAAAAATAATAATTTTACAAAGCCATCAGCTCTACTATAACAGTAACATAAACAATCCACCTGCCATGTGTCATATTAAAAATCATAAATATGATAGTGATAGTGATATACTCTTTCCTCTCTCACTTGCACAGAAAAGAGTCTATTCTGAATTCATAAATAAAATGTGCTTGAAATTTATTTGTAATGTATCTTTATTTTGTTTACCCAGATCATCAATTTTCTTGATACTAACAAATACTTTTCTTGTAATTATCTCTAAATTTAAATATAATTTAATTCGTCGAAATAAACTGCTCCAAGTTAACAATATTACAAATTTTAACATATTATGTCATAGGCACTCCAAAATATTTTTTGCTCCACGTAGACATAAAACAATTCAATAGAAAACTACAAAAAGGATAGGCTTTTTGCAATTGCTGGAATATTGGTGTTTATTTAATCAAATCATCAGGGTATCATTAGCAGACCATTATTACATTTCTGATTGTGAACTCGAAATAACGTTTGTTCTTAATTACAATAGGCCCCGGAGAAAGCAAACTCCTGAAGAAAGGAATATGACCATTGGAATGATTCGCGCTGGTCGAAATCATGTCGAGGTAACTGCGGAATTCAATGTGTGTCAAAATATCATTACTCGACTTGTTTCACGATACCAAAACACTGAGAGAAAGAAATTTTGTTTCTTGTGTGCTAATGCACATCTACATCGTGTAAGAATCGTTATCAATGCATTGAAAAACCTTAAAACTCCAGCACTTCCACTTTCACCGAGATCACCAGACCTCAATACCATTTATCCACAGACAATAAGAGACTTGAGAGCGATCATTCCAACAATTTGGGCTAATATTTCGCGAGATTACAAGATACCCCGTCGTGCATTGAATTATACCTTCAAATCATGACAGATCGGTAGCCAATATCATTTGTCAATTCCTAACCAGACATAGACCGATTTCGAACTTATTAGTTCTCCTCAGTATGCCATAGGTCATGGAACAAACAAATGATAGTGGCCAACCTGCTAGTCATATACTAACTAAAGTAAATTGAGTAGTGGTGAGAGGTATGTGAAACTTCTCATATGGTCCAAATGCTACTATCCGACCGACATCATAGATGTCTCTACCGATCTATCATGATTTGAAGGTATAATCTAATGCAGGTCGGGATATTTGCCCGCTGAGTAGTTGGTTCGTTCAAATCATATTTAATAACAGTAGTTTAGTCCACCTGGGCTAGAGGTCGCCGATCTCGGTACTTGCTTCGCAAGTCGCTATCCGCCACAGAGACATCGGCCTCATCCCAAGTAGTATACCAAATTATAATTTGGTCGCGCCAAAGTTTTGACAGGTGTCACAATGTTAGTGTGACCAAATTACAACTCGGTGTGCTACTAGGGGTAGCAGTTGAGTATCGTGGCCCATAATAGTCTCGTCGCCGCAGTCTCTGCGATCGTGGAGCTAAGCCGCGTCATTGAAAACAAGTCCATTTATTTTAATGTAGAGCAGTACGAGGCGACTTGATACGCGAGGCTAGAGCGGCCGCTCTAACCATGTGATTGACACTAGAATAATTTCAAATTACCGGACAATTTTAATAAAATTTGACAAATATTTAAACAGACAAAAAAGTGTATTTTAAAGTCTTAATCATCCCCAGATGATGCCAACTTGGTTGGCAAAACACACATTTGTTTGTGGAAACTACCTCTGGAGGTAATTTATAATTTATAGATACACTGATTCCTCTTCTTTCTTTAAAGAATCTTGTTTTTCGAACGCTACAAAATCAGGTATTACTAACGACAACGCAGAAAAAATGAACACAACAATTCAAGGGTGCCCTAAAAGATGTTTCGTTTCAAATCGTATTAATTACTTTTTTTAGTAGACGGACACAAAGCGGACAAAATTTTGTATATTTAAGACGCATTTAGGATGTCAATAAATAACGTTTGCACATGCGGCAACCCAATTAACTAGAGAAAAATATAAAAAATCACAATAGATTGAAGGGTCATTTTACTTTAGGCCTTCAATAGAAACTCATTGAAAAATGTCAAAAGCGTAATTAAAAAGCCGCCGGCAATAAAGCGATTTCTCAGAATATTCAATAAATATTGTACAGTGGCGTATGCCAATGTTTTCAAGACGGGAACAAATAAAAAAAACGATGAAACGATACTTTCTTCTAAATCAAATGTATTTTCTATAAATTTATCCACGCACCTTCTGCCATATTTTCCACCCCTTGATTAATAGGATAATGTTCACACTATACAGTCGGCGATGGAAGGCCCGTGCGGCAAGGAAAGATATTGCCGATAAGTCGCCAGATTTCTGCGAAACCGTATACTAGGAGTATAATATCTCACTCAATGAGTAGATACGAATGCAAACGATCACAAAAAATTGCCAAGCACTAATTCTTTTACTTCATTTACGCTTGATTGTGAATGGAATGCAGTAACCACATTCTTTCCTCGACCAGACAGTACTCAGGTGATAATTTAACGGTTTGTACCATTTATGGTATTAGTTGGTAATAATTTTCTCACATGTCAGCCTAAAATATTCAAAATATCGCAAAAATGTTCAATTACTATATCAATAATAAATATAAACACCACAGAAATTAGACAACCCCGAATCTAAAGCCGAAGCTGCATTGGTGAGGGTTACACTTATGAAAAAACGCGGACACAGATAAATTTCCACCGACATTGCTACTGCCGGTGACAGGATTCGAACCCGCAGGACGATGAAGTGATTATCTAGTCACACTTGTCAACTCTAGCCAACTACTCCACCGAGCCGGTAACAAATATATATTCGGTGGAATGAAAAATAATATTAACTGAAAATTTTTTGCTAATTATTATTTACTAACTTTTACAAATCTTATCACAGATAAGAATAACATATATCTCTTTAAACAATTATTTTCCCGGTTATTTGCCAAAACGCTGAAACTTGGATTACAAAAAAAGATAATATGCACATTATGTTCAGTACTACTGACTCAAGAATGTTATTTTTAATTTCAACTATTCTGTCTAGTAAAACCAAAAATAAATAAAACACAAGGTACTCACCAGTTGACACTCACTTTAAAAAACTTTAAATTATCTACCGACACGTGTTTCTGCTTGCCTTGCGTCATCAGGGTAGCCAGCACATTTAAAGAATCCAAAGTAAGGAAACTTGTAAACCCCAATGTAATAAACATTAATGGCTTCAGAGAACAGAATAATTAAAATTATATAGTGTAAATACCCCTTAGGGTCGAATGAAATAATTTTATAATTTTTCATTCCACTCTATATTTTAACTTTTACTAAGAAGAGGAACCTAATTTGTTTTTAAAATATGTATTCTACTGACAAATAAATTCTTAAATCATAACTGTGTACAATTTTGTCAGACTCAATTAGGTTTAATTACGGGAATAAAAGAGCATAAATATTGACCTCAGTTTACAATTTATTTTACGCACAATTCATTTCGTCAGTATTTAACAGTTAGCAGTCATCTTTATATATAATACGCTTGTTACAACAGACAATTCCGAATTTGATTTCCAAATGTAATTGCACAATTTTTCACTTAAAATTTTTGTTGCTTTAACAACTGCACTAATATTTAACTAATGCGCAAATCTCTTGAGAGTTTTGTACTATTCTACTAAAGCAATATTTGTTTTAAATATTATCCGGGCCCCCTTAAATACGCCAATGATATCATTACTCAGATTTTGAGGGATAAAATTTTTTACACCTCTTTTCAATAATTAAAACAAGGTTGTATAACTTGTTTTTGTCTGATTCCGAAACACCACCTGGCCAAACTTTTATTTAGAATTTCCTGTATGGATATTTCGAACAACCGATCATTACTCAACTGGTCCAATGTAATGAAGGGTATCCCATTATGTCCTTTAATAGTGTTCCGATGGCACTGAAACTTATGAGAGACAAAAAATTCTAGTCCAACGATGTAGAACCATCACATAGGTTAATTATTACATGCAATTAAGAGGTTTATTTTTTATTTGTAATTAAAACAACCATGAACTTTTGTAAAAATATTTGCTACAATAATTGTATTTTTTAAATAGTTTTAATTTTGATTTGATAAAAAATTGTTAAATACAACCATGGGACAAACATCATTCTCTTTTAAATTTAATACAGACAAAAAACTTTATTACAAATGATGTTCTCGTACGGCATACGAGAACATATTTTGAAAAGAGTATGTCGATATTTATAAAATTATTATATAAAACACAATCAAAATTAGTATTTAAGAATTAATAATATTAAAATTACATTTTGGGTTACACCAAGCGTAAACCAAACATGGTGCCATTAAACTTGGTAATATTTAATTTTCATAAAAACGATTTATTTCACTTATCATTTATCTTCAGTAGGAGTGGACCGAATATTCGGCGATTATTCAGTATTCGGCCACTTATTTTGTTACACCGAATTATTAGGTTATATTCAGTTACAGTCATACTCAGTATCAATTATTCTGTGATTGAATAACATTCGGTTCCGAATATTACCTCCCACCCTCTAACAATTGCAAAACGCTTGTATCTTGCATTCCTGCAAGTCTTTGATATATCTAACGCTTTTATGCCGATACATTGATTGATAATGTTGGTATTATCGTGTTTGTTGTTCTAGCCTAAAGTCAATCTCTTCAGTGCTCTGACAACCATAAGAGTAAACCACTGGTTCAACATACATGACATAACGTAGTTTCATTCTTGCGTTTTATTTTATGTTTAATATCCATTGTCATTTTAAGAATTAATTCTGGAAAACGTTTAGAATAGTATATTTTTGTGTACTTCAGCCTTTTAACACAAAATGACATGTGATCCTTTTTCCCATACACCACATTCCCGCATATTTATTATATTCGATAATATTCGGCACAGAATATTCGATGAGTACAATATTTTATATAATTCAAGATATATTTATTGGGGTTCAAAATAAAACAAAGAAGGTTTGGTGCCATATCCCAAAAAAGAAACAATTATGCAGCTAGGGACACATGTTTCGGAGTTATTGCCCCTCATCAGCGTTGCGTAGCTAAGGAATTGGATCTAGGATGGAATAGATCAGGAACAAGAACTAAAATAAGGCTGGAAAGTACAGTACACAGTATTCTTCTTGTTCCTGATCTATTCCATCCTAGATCCAATTCCTTAGCTACGCTACGCTGATGAGAGGCAATAACTCCGAAACACGTGTCCGTAGCTGCATGATTGTTTCTTTTTGGGGGATATGGCACCAAACCTTCTTTGTTTTATTTTGAACCCCAATAAATCTATCTTGTTTTATTTGTATGTGCCAGGTGGAAATGAGCAGTACACATAGGGATCTGTGTGTTGACTGTGCTCATCGAGGCCCCAAATGTGGCACATGGGAACATGAAGACACTAATTGAGTACTGTGTACTGTACTTTCCAGCCTTATTTTAGTTTTTGTTCCTGATCTATTCCATCCTAGATCCAATTCCTTAGCTACGCTACGCTGATGAGGGGCAATAACTCCGAAACACGTGTCCGTAGCTGCATGATTGTTTCTTTTTGGGGGATATGGCACCAAACCTTCTTTATTTTATATAATTTTTTTAATATTATATAGAGATTTAGTATTAGATGACTTACTTTATCCATTATAATATGGCACTAAGAAGTTAAAAATGAATTGAATTGATGATATTCGGTATTCAGCTAAAAAATTGTCCTTCAGCACATCCCTAATCTTCACTTCCGCTTTTTCCGGAAATGGCTTTTTAGAAAATTTTTATGGATAATTCATCAGTTTGAAACTTAAAATAAAATCCACAAATAGCGCAAAGGACTCGGTGACATATTGACCATTAAATGAATACTTAATTATGTGTTTTATCAGATGGAAAATGGAAATTGAGTCATAACTTAATTTCTATTTAAAACTCTAAAATCCTTGGGTAACTTTCGCAAGTTTGTGAACCAATTTAAAGTTAAAATCGTTAAATTTTGTTAAGCTTCATAGAAGAGAGTTCAGAAAGTGAAACTTATAGACATAATCTACAATTTTTTTAAAACATTGACGGGTGTAATTTTAAAATGCTAAAATGTCTTTAAATAAAAGCAACCTATAAAAATATTGATTATTTTTCTCTTTATTAATTGTAATTTTTTCCAATTAATACGAGTAAATGTTTAAATTATCACACTGGTGGATCAAATAAAATTCTTAGCTGAAAATAAGAAAGATTTCAATATATTGACAAGAAATTTAATAAAACGTAATCAACGTTTAAATCAACTTCAGGTGTGTACAATTAGAGCTCCTCCCATTTTCTAATATCCCATACGTGAAAGTGTGGTAAATTCAGTAAAGAGCAACGATATTAAGGTATAGATGTATAACATCCGTGGATTATTTCGTGATGTGCAAACAAATATTTATATCGTAAATCAGCGCATATGTGTTTAAACAAATTTTTGTAAGTCAATAAATAATAAAGTGTTAACTTAGATAAAACCACACGGACATTTTACATCCATAACACATAATAAATATGGTTTCGGCATTTTGAAAGTCAAAAGGCCCGACAATGGACATCCATTTGTTTTGGGGAAAACACATTAAAATATAAATCGAAGCAGGTATGCGACACAATACGTGGTCTACAAGAGCCCTAACCCCCCGTCGTGGAACACAAAGATTCATGACACTTAACTATTTCTTACCTTACCTACTATGCTAGAATCTATCAATCTATAATTAAGCATTTTTCGAACAAGTTTTTATTGTAATTTTAGCCACAGCTTAAATTAATTGCCTCTTAGGTCGTTGACAAGATAGAAGTGTATCTTTCCCTAGATCTATGTTCAAACATGGGTATTAGCTATGTTCTGTTCCGCACCCTATTACCGACTCTATTACCCATCAGTTTATTAAAATTGCTTTGGTTTTTTAAGCCAACTATTAAAGACAACATTTATTAGTCGACATGTAAAAAATGTTGAAACATTTATTATTATTAGTTATAAAAATACACGAGGCGAAAGATTTCTTATAAATTCTGAAGTAAGAGCTACTTCTCCGAAGTGCACATTTATTTCATAATTTGAAGCATATTCATATTAACAATTTTAAAGCATTTAAACCTTCTTCATGGTGTGCATGTAAGTAAAAAAAATGAAATGAGATGGCATAAATTTCAAAGACTAATTTATAATTTTGGAATATCTTATGAACCTAATAAGTCGCGTAAAATATGAAAAGAAGATTTAACATTAAGTAACGTTTCCGCATGGGCAGGTAGCCGTCCATTTATTTACAAATAAACCCGATTATTAAGTATCTTAAAATTACAGAATAATTTATTTTGATTTTAACAATTAAAATCGTAGAAAAACCAGAAAAGCCAATCAACATGGTCCAGGTGAAACTAAGTTACCCTAAGTAACCAAAAAACCTATCCAATTTACGGTGTATCGTTTCTAAGGGTTATCTGCTTCGGTTAATGGCTATATGAAATATTTTGTTCGTGCCAAAACCGCCAAAACCGAACTTAAAAATAATTAAAATAGAAAATTATGTTCAGAATTGATCTAGAGTGCTAAGCAGTTGTTCATAACCACTGAACTGTGACTCAATATAGTCCTAGATTATGTATTATTCACCATGTCTAGGGAATATATGTAGAAGTATATAATATACTTAAATTTTCTTTTTTAAACTCTCTATTCTTTATTCATTACCTATAAAGACATTTTTTTCTCGGTTTCCCAACGCTGGATAGTCCTCCCATGACTCCAATCCACATGGGAGTCGCACCAGCAAAATACCTACAGCCACTCCCCACATCCTGCAGGGTTAGCGACTGTAGATTCCAGAATCATGTATCCCAAACAGACTGGCCTGCCAGTCACTCGGCTGATTTTTTGCAGGCCGCAGCCGGTGGTCTTCAATTCTGAGAGCAACGTAGACTTTATCCCTCCGACTACACCGATTATCAGGACGATAATCTTACCGAGTAGCCTGGATACAGCACTTGGAGCTCATACCGGAGATCTCGATATTTGGTTTGCTTTTCCTCCTCCTTCAAGATGATGTTTTCTCGACAGGGGCCGCAAATTCGATGACATACATCACCTTGGTTTGATGGGGGAGGAGGACTATGTCAGTCTTATTGGCTTGGATTAGTCAATCGAGAACGAGTAGTTCCAATAAATAAAATATTCGTTTTCAACAACAGACTGAATATCTCTGAGACGATAGCAACCCCGGTGTCTGGTCTACTATGTACGAATGCATTAAGTGGTAATATAGCACTCGTAATGTCGCGTTATGTCAGTGGATGTCGGCCAAAATCACATGTATGGGGCATACTGAAAGTAAGTGTATGAGCGATTCCGGCGCCTCACAGCAGGTCTTGCAGTTGATATCAGGAACCTCTACCTGCCAAATGCAGTTACGGTAGATCAAGGTGTT
Organism: Rhamnusium bicolor; assembly: GCA_029963845.1. NCBI lineage: Eukaryota > Metazoa > Arthropoda > Insecta > Coleoptera > Cerambycidae > Rhamnusium > Rhamnusium bicolor. Next base: position 5,198,818 of record JANEYF010002501.1, read on the forward strand.
GGCCATAATGAATTCCTCGGTGTCCGACTTAAGCCCGGCTGACCATATTTTTTTTTTTTGGAATATCCGATGCCGGTCAGTCCTCCCGTGGCCTCCGACGCCTCACGGGAGTCGCGCCGGCGCATCAACTACAGCCACTCCCCACATCCCGCAGGGTTCGTAACTGTAGATACCAGAATCGTGTGCCCTAAGCAGACGGAGAGAACCAAGAATCACGGCCTTCTGCATTTGGCCTGCCAGCCACTCGGCTGATTTTTGGCAGGCCGGTATGATCTTCAGTTCCGAGAGCAGCGTAGGCTTTATCCCTCCGAGTACACCGATTATAAGGACGACCATTTTTACCGAGTAGCCTGGGTACAGCACTTGGAGCTCGTACCGGAGATCACGATATTTGGTCCGTTTCTCCTCCTCCTTCAAGGTGATGTTTTTCCCTACATGTGCCGAGAATTCGATGACATACATCACCTTGAGTTGATGGTCGAGGAGGACTATATCAGGCTTGTTGGCTTAGATTAGCCTGACAGTCGGGAACGACTAGTTCCAGTAAATCCGGCATTTCTCGTTCTCGACAACGGACTCAATATCTCCGGGGACGTAAGGCAGCACTGGTGTCTGGTCTACCCCGTACGAGTGCCTTAGATGGTAGTATAACACTCGTAACTCCGCGTTATGCCGGTGGATGTAGGCCGAAATCGCATATATGGGGCATGCAGAAAGTAAGTACATGAGCGATTCCGGCGCCTGATGGCAGGTCCTGCAGTTGATATCAGGAACCTCTACAAGCACACGCGGCTACGGTAAACCAAGGTGTTGATAACACCATCTTGGCAGGCCATAATGAATCCCTCGGTCTCTGACTTAAGCCCGGCTGACCTTAGAAAGGCGAATGTCAGCCTGGTCGATAAACCCAGTGTTTCTATGTTCTTATAGAAGACACCATGCTGGGGTTTATCGACATGCTGCCGAAATAGATTTTCCGTTTCGGCAGCTCTGATTCGGGTTTTCAGACGATTTGGCTGAAGTTCGGTGACTGACTCAACATCAGCACCTCGCCGGCCTCCTCGCCCGATGTCAAATGCGAAACCGAGTTCTTCTGCGGCTCTTTTTGCTGCCTTGAACAATCCTGCTCCCACTCCTACAGTTTCGTGATGTTTCACAAACCGCAAGAGGGGATCTGAGCTCCTGAGGATGTTATATGCCATACTTAGTACTACTCTGCCATGCGTACACTCTAGGCTCTAGAGTCCTCGGCCCCCCCCGTTGACGTGGGAGGTACACACGAGGAACGGACGATCTAGGATGAATACTTCTGTGAATATTCATCATCTTGCGGGTATCTCTATCTAATTGGTGCAGCTCCTCTACTGTCCACTTTACTACTCCGAAGGAGTAGAGCAGAACCGGAACGGCAAGCATATTAGTTGCAGACACCTTGTTCTTCCCCCGAAAGTTCGGAAGACCAAATCTTTCGGAGGCGGTGTCTGTACTTGCCGCGGAGAGAATCTTTTATTTGTGATACATCCTGGATGTGCCTTTGTTGCACACCCAGATATGTATAGGTCTCTCCGGCATCCAGATGTCTTAGGATGCTTCCACCTGCGAGCTGCGCATCTTCAGGAAATTCCCCGCATCGTCCTCTCTTGAGGTGGACGACTGCACATTTGTCCAACCCGAACTCCATAGCAATTGCCCGCGTATATTCTTCGACCACCCTAAGAGCGTTTTGTAGTTCGCGCTCTCCGGAGGCATAAACATATTATTATTATTATTATTTTTGGAATAACCGATGCCGGACAGTGGCCTCCGGTTATTATTATTATTATTATTTCCGTTTTACCAACGCTGGACAGTCCTCCCGTGACCTATGACGCCTTACGGGAGTCTCGCCAGCAAATTAATCACAGCTACTCCCCACATCCCGCAGGGTTAGTGACTAACAATATTCAAAAAAATATAATTTCCACCAAGGATTCAACGATATTCTAAATTTTTGTTCAGGACATATTCATTTCCTACAAATTGGATAATTAATACTGAAGTTCTACTTATCTTATAACCGATCCATACTGGTATTTAATAATAATTAAAGTTATTAGATGGTCATGGTATGCAATAGTTGGGACTTTTCCATATGAGCGAAAAGAGTTTGGTTATCAATACAAGTTAAGGAATCTGGTTTGAGGAACAATTACATTATTATCCAATAAAGGTAATTGAAAATTTTGTTCCATAAATTTCATCCTCATCTCATCCAATATTAACACTGATGATGATATCAATATTTTTTTATTTAGAAACAAGAAAAACTTTTGCGGAATAAAAATCTAGGAAAAAGCTGTGGAAAAAGAAAGAAGTTTGGTTTATTAAAAAAATTAAAACCTATCTACAGAGGAAATTGCAAAGTTTACAGACCCAATAAAAATACTTTCCTAAGTATAAAAATAACCAATAAAAATACTTGCTTAAGCATAAAAATAACCATTCTTGTTTAGGTTTTTGTCTTTAGTTAATTTCAAAACAGAGGTGGTAATTTAGGACGATATTAAAATATTTCAGCGAAGTTGTTATTTGTGTAAAGTGCAACACGTACACCTATTACTTTTGTATAAATAAGAAATTACATAAACATCCAATTGTTTATATCAAATCGGATATAAAAAAATTAAGAATAATATTTTAGTTTGACACATGGTTTATATCAAATATGTCGTATGCTTATAGAGTGTGCTGTGCAGTGAGGCAGATAAATTGTCGGCATCTTTTTCATCATAAACACGGATGTACAAACTTAACTGATGTATTTAACGATACTAATAATAAAAACGGAATAACAAAATGGGTATTTGTTTGAAAATTGTGTGTTCTTTTAACTGCAACGAAGTTCAATAAAAAAAAATACAAGAGGAATTAAACATCCAACTAACCATGAAACAATACCAGATATTTTTATGAAAAGTAATCTTATTTTGACGCGACTCGACAACCGATTGTTTCCCAGAATTGTAAGAAATAATTAAAAACAAATTCATTTTATCAATATTACAAGTAAACTGTTTATTACAATATTTTAGACTTGAATTATTTTCACTATATATCTTCACGTAACTAACAATTATTTACTTCAGTAAAGAACCTAATTTGAAATTAAAAATACGTTTATATATTTACTAATATAAATAAAAAAAATGGAAAGCATAAAAATAGTTATCAAGAAAAATAATGTAGGAACAAAAATTATATCTAGTAATAATTAGTCAACAAATAATGGATAATGGAACAAAAAAAAACTTTTGTCAAAACCGACACTTTTATTCGTATATATAGGTCGAGTTATATGTGGTATTGGTTATGTTAGTACATTGCATTCCTCGTCTTCTAATTCGGTCCTGTTGTATATTCTTTCTGATTCCTTGCAAATTTTTCTTTGCTTTTGTCCCATTTTCTCCTTCGCATTGTTGCAAATCGTCCAATGTTTACCATTACATGATCTGTATTCATGAGCCATGTGTGACAAATTTTCCGAATCTTCAGATGTTTAAGTCTAACTTTACTATGTCTTAGTAAATGGTTTCTAGGCCTTCTTAGGTTGTGCCTCCAATATCATATTTTCTGAACAACGATTATTTTCGTGATAGTTTTCGCTCTGGGTTTGATATACATTCGAAGCAAATGGGAAGGACAAAATAAGTCTCAACATACTTGGATATTGGATGTTTGCTTTTGTCTCCAAATATGAAGCTCCTCTCGTTTTTGCATGATGTTGTCATCAGATAGGTCGCCGTGTTCACTGATTATACTAGACTTGCTTTGCGGTGATCTGATTCATTTGTGTTATATTTATGTTGGAGAGTTGGGAGTTTGTTTGTTTTTAAAGAAGTATTTAATATGTTTTGGCATTTCGCTATCTCTTCTGTTTTTGTCTCGTTCTCAAAAATCAAAGACATAGTGTCTTTGATTCTTGTGGACCTTGTTGTCCTCTGTATATAGTTCTTAATATTTTCGATGATTCCCTTGCAAGTCTGAACGTAATTACTGATCTAATCTCTTGATATACTAAATCTTCATGTTCCGAATTAGGAAGCCAAGGCAAGAGTTTGCGATCAAAAGTAACACCAAGGTCTTTTACTATTCACTTTCCTGCAATTTTAAACATTCAAGAGAATAATCTACCTCACAAAATATGTTTAGATGGACCGTGTATAAGAGAAAACATATATCTATGTTAGTGGCGATACCATTAATAAAAATATCAAAGATGAGAGGACCAGGAATGGAACCTTGAAGGACACCCGAGGTATAGATTAGTGACAATGGTGCTCTAAAATGTGAGAACTGTCATTTAAGTACGACCTAAACTTTTACCTTTATAAAAGAACTTTGAGGCGTTTTAAACACCCTTCATAGAACAGAACAGACCAAAACTTGTGTTTGGTAGATGCTCCATCAATATCGTTCCATTATCCAAAAGCTTGCTTAACTTGCCTTGGCATGAAAGAGTAAACTGCCGCATGATTTCTGTTTATCGGATGCTCATTACCAGTGGCCGGAAATGGTTTCCATTTTTCAGAGCTAGTACTTATAAAACAAATATAATATTAATAAACACACGGAAAAAGTTATATGGTTTTTTATTTATATATATACATGTACAATTATAAGCAGCTTGGCAGTTTGTCCGGTGGGGTTATCTTAGCAACATGAAATCGTGCAGGTCTATCGTTGTGGTGTTTGGTTTGGTTCTGGCATAAAACGCTCTTGGCAATAGCGCATTTCTGTATAAACTATAAAAAAATGACTACGACAACTTAACAACTGATGGTTCACATATTCTGTGTACTCCATGCAATCGACGTTACGTATTTCATACACGATGTGATTATAAAAGACATTTAAATTCGGCTATCCATTTACAAAATATTCCCGGCGCAGTGACAAATGAGGAATTTTATTATGATTTGTGTGTTATGTTTTGTGCATGTGGTTTTCCTTTACATAGTAGCTATACATTTCGTAAAATATATCTATCAAGTGTGTATAAAAGGACGTACAAAATAAATTTTTATGGGTGACAGTGAATGAAACAACTAACTTTCGGTGTAATAAGGTTGTTAATGTTATACTAAGAATTTTGAATGTTCAAAACGCTTTGGCTCTATCAGACAGCAAAAGTCGGGCTATAAACAATAAACTAAAAAATGTTTTACACATGACCTGGGATACAAAACAATGTGCAAAATTTGTGAAAATTATTTGCACGTTTGCTCTGTCTTGTGAACTATTTGGAATTTGCACCATTAACCTCGGTAGATGTGGAACGTTCATTTCTCTTGTATAAACATATGTACAGATCAAACCACTCAAATTTAACTAAGTCATTCTGAATAATAAATTGTATCAAACGGAATGTATTTCATTATTCAAGTAGTAGCTACCGATTCTGGACTATGGACTAATTTCCTGACCCTGCCCATTACCTAATAAAGTATTGCAAATATTTATTCATGTTAAATAAGCTTTGCAATTAATGGTAAATCAAACATAACATTTAATTCAAATTTGGCCTTTCTTTTACTGAATAAGTTTAACTGTATTTCTGCCATTTAACATTGTGTATATCAAAACGATTAACTATTGGAAGCATACTTAGGTTATAAAGCCCATTTAAAGAATCGTCGTAAACGATCAGTTACATGCGAGAGACCGACTATAAATATTAAACAAACATAGCGTTCTCGACAGAAGTCTGGGTTGGCGCTAGCCCATGTTTATGGTTATATTTTATAGGTGTGACATGTAGAATACGAAGATCACAACTGTTTAAAGCCTTCATTTATACCTTTTTAACTACAGGACAGGTACCGATCCTTATCATATTCCTGTTTAACTTTGTATAATATGTAACAATTTTTGAATACAAGACAAGGTCACTGTTGTAACAGTTACTAAACAAAACAATTGGATAGAGGATCTACATCTGTATTTAAGACACCTCTACAGTTATTGGGTTCTGTCGGAGTTTAATGGAAATACAAACATCCCTTGTGAATAAGTTAAAATAACACGATGATTATACAAAACATTTTGTTTTAATTTATCAGTTGACCTATAATTATTTTTTGCATTAGTTTCTATTTTAATTTGGTTACAACGTTTTTTGTAAATATTTGGAAAATTTACTGTACCTCTTGGATTTTGCTAAAGGTGTAGAAATATGAATAAATTCGAATTCATAATTTATAGCATTTAATAGCAATTAGTAAAAGTGCTAGTGGGGTCAAAAATTAAACAAAGCAGGGACTTAAATATACTCCAAAAAACGAACCAGGATGGAGTAACGAATGTTTCGTAATAACTGTTTCTCATCAACGTAGCGTTGATTAGTTTGGATATAGGATGGAATAAAAACACAAGGTTAGAAAGTACAGTCCACGATACTCAATTTGCACCTTCATGTTCCTATTGAGGACTGTTGGCTTCCACCTGGCACAAACAAAATAATGAACTACTGCAACTAGTATGAAACAACAATGTATGTGTATATGATGTAACGAAGTAGTTGAAATTTTGTTTCCTTTTTAGATTTATATGGCATTATCTCCGTCAAGAGGAAAATATGTTTTGAGATAATAGTAATATGTGATAAAAAAAAACAAATATAAATTTAGGAAGTTGTGGTTATTACTACGATATTTCAAGTGGGAATAATGGGTATTCTGGAGGCGGTAATAGAAACACTAAAGCTGGCATTAGTGATAAAATACTACGTATATCTATAGACAGCCAAGCTGCTATGCTTGCACTCACTAATTACAGGATAAACTCAGATCTGGTCCTGCAAATCAGAAAAGCTCTAGATATATTTGCCCAAAACAAGAATGCAACGCTGCTAGGTAAAGGGGTACGATAGTAACCAAGAAAAAGAATAAACGAACGCAAAGTCGGTAAGAGCGCCCCTCATTTCTCAGAACCTACGACAGCGCTCTCAGACACCGTGCGTGATTCCCGTGATACAGAATCATATACTTAATCGTCGGCTGGTGGATTAACATAAAAAGCTGCAGGCATAGTAGAATATCTATGGCTACATCCAGCCGTAATTTAGGCAACCATTGTATGCAGCTGTTCAGAAATAAGCTGCGGGTTATTGTTGGTCTAACAGGTCACTGTAGACTAAATAAACACCTCCACACACACTGGGAGTTGACAACCTAAGATGCAGAGGATGTGGTCTGGAAGATTAGATTGCTGAGTATGTGTTACCACTCTGCACTCAACAGGGCGGTTCCATACCGGAGTATTTCTAGCAAAGTATGACCAGCATAGGCGACACCTCGCTGCGGCTTATTCTCAGGTTCATTACAAGTGTTGGAAGGCATGATGAATGATAGAGCACGGCGGAAGCATCGTCATTTCTTGCAGGGTCAACACAATGGGTCCACCTATGAGAGCCAAGTGTGAACGAGCATGAAAGCTCTCGCCTAGTTTTTCCTTTTTTTTTTAGTCTAAATGTTGATCTCAAATTCAACTTTAATGACAGTGTAGCGAAAGAAGAATTTCGGTTCCGTTATTTGATGAACCTGCAGTGTTAATAGAAAACTGCACAGATAGACCAAGTATTTCAATCACTTGAACACTCTTACTTACCCGAGATTAATAGAAATCAAGAAAAATGTGATTAAGTAATAAAATGCATAACTGTCCTGTTGTTACGGGACTATTAGGAGCGAAGTACGGTACCCGGGTGGGTTAGAGCGTTTATTTTAACTTATTTGGTATCTAGTATCACTGATTCGAACACACCGTGAATGGGGGACGAATTTTATGCCAAATTTGTTTCCGACTAACGTGATATATGTAACTGTCGTCGATGCCTTAGATGTGGTTCAGTCTCCACAGTAAACTATAGGGCATGGTCACCCTTAACATAACACAAAATCCTAGATTTTTAAGAATGTTTCGCTAGCCGTTTAAGAAAACATTTTAAGCCGTGTAACTTCTTACTACTTAGTATAGAAACACCCAAATCAAACATGAAATGCTGGTAATAATTACGGTCGTTTTCCAGATACATATGATATACTTAACACAACAATATATTTAACAATAATGCGCTTAATAATCTTATAACTAACATAAAAACATTTATATCAAGTTACACCATCAGACATTTATAAACCACCCACACTTTTTTAAAATTATTTTATGCTATGGGCCAGTGGTGCATTGGTCCTACAAAAAAAATCGCAAACAACCTAACGTCTCTTTACTTGTAGATGTTATTTTCAGAGGGTCTGAAATAAAAGGAGGACGTGGCAAATCCGTATCGTATATATGTACCTGCTGTTTCTATATTCCACTATTTCCATATCTAATAGTGTTACAGAGTAAGAATTTTCATTTCGTAAGGTCAAATTTGATGAATTTCTGAGATAGTTATAATGAATTTAGAATACTTAGTTTCACAATAGACAATTACATTACAAACATAGAAACAGGGTAGATAACAGGCAAATTTACACATGATTCTCCAATAAAGCGGCAAACAATCAACTGTATTTGCTTTGATGATTATTTTTGAGTGTACAATCGTCAACAATTTACATTGTATTAATCGTAGTTCTGGTCTGGACATTCCTCGCGACGTGTTCTGTGATCACCAAGCGTGAAATAATCGTTACACGAATGATTAAATTTCAGCATAATTGTAACATGTTACAGCAAAGGGAGAACGACTATCAAAGTCAATGGTTGGGATCTTTGATATTTGTGCAATGTTATGCCATACCATGCCGTGTCTTATGAGCTGTATTGTTATTTGAGCCCAACGCCTGATTGCTAAGGGCCAGATATTTACAAATGGGACCTTTGTACACAAAACACAAACAACGCTACTATATATAGTTGCTAATGTGCATTTGACTTTTTTTAAGTTAAGCTTACACGGACCTACCAAGGTTAATTTTTTTTTCAATTAACTTTGACTTAAATATTTGAACAAAATAATGAAACGATAAAAACAGATGTCACGCCGAAACCGCTACATATTGTCCGTGTTATGTATGGACTGCTTAACTATTACAAACTCGATTCTTTTTATGGGACATATATAAGTCGCCTTTACACGCAAGATTGACATAAGCGATTCTTTAAATAGAATAATATTATTGTAACAAAAAATAACACAGCATTTGCCATCACAGAAGAGGCAAACGCTCAATGTCTTGGCGAATGTTGTATATTATCAAAAATATTAACAAATAACAATTGCAATTTTAATTTCATAACTGAGGATGTTATCTACTTGTGAGGAGATATGTATGCAGGTGAGGAAGTTTGGAAACATAAAATTATATATTTTACACTTTACTACAATTTTTGCGCACTACAGAGCAAGCGTGCAAAGAACTGTATTAACCAATAACCCGAAATTTGCGGAATTTTGGTAGCGACGCAATTTTTTTGCACTGTAGATTAACAGAAAAACAGAAGAAATGTAATATCAAATAAGAATGTAATTAATACTTTAGTAACTTTAGAATTTATTGAAGATCAATAAGACTCACTTCAACCTTACTATTCAATAGTTACAACAATACTAACTGAACTCGTTTTGCCATAAAACAATGAACAACTTCCACATTATATAAATAGCCTATAACAAACCATGGAAATAGTCTATAGATATTCGATAATCAGCTCTCATTTCTCAGTTCATGTAGATTTTTACTTAAAATAAGTGAAAAAGAACATTTTTTTAATAAATTTTATTCAAAGTTGAACAGAAATTTTTCAGAAAAAAAGTTAGAAAACTGTAAATTAAAAAGACTAAAAAAAACGTATCAACAGGTCGTGTGTCTCGATTATTGATAATGACCCTACATGCTTAGGATCAGATGTTTGAGTATTGCCAACCATGCTGCCTAGAAATCTACAGCGGTTCTAAAAGTGATCTGAACCTCTCAAAATTCGTCTTTGGGCCATTTCCTATCCATGTTCAATTGGACTGTGCTAGCCACAGAAATACCTCAGTGATATAATAATTCCAAAGAAATATTTGCACTGTCCTCACAAGATGTGGTGTTACATTATCATGCATAAGCACAGGAATCTCCTCGATATCTGCTGCATATGTAAGGACAATTGGTCGGAGTATTTGATCAACGTACCTATCGGCATTTAGGAAATTTTCTAGCGAAATGAAATCAGTTCTTCCTCCGATGCTGATTCCACCTCAAACCATTACAATATCCTCCTATTAGAATATACTCCATGTACATTCATATACATTCTTGCACCGTCAGCTGCAATGTACATCCTCCTGGATTTACCCCCTTTTCATATACATTTGGAGAGAGAGGCCAGGTGGGCAACTTATAGACTGCAACAAACGGCCATTATTATGCCGCAGACTAGTATCATGGAGCAGAACAGGTTACTGGATGACATAGAGAATCACAGCTCCTGGGAATGCCCTCGGATACTATGCCTACCATGACCAACTGCGAGATGACCTTTAACATCCTTTCTCCGGAAATAGATGAGTGGGATCAGAATAAAGCCGACCTACTGAGGGCAGACAGTTGCTGGTTTACAGACGGCTCCAAAACTCCCGAGGGGACTGGAGCAGGAGTACATGGCTACAGACCAAGGGTGAGGATATCTTCAAGCCTAGGTGCTCATGCAACTGTTTTTCATGCTGAGGTTTATGCAATTGAACTGTGTGTGAGAAGGCTGGAATATATGCATCTTACACGCAGATCGATAAAAATGTTCTCAAATAGCCAAGCAGCTATAAAAGCTCCTGGCTTCTACCGCTGTAACTCCAAACCGGTATGGAACTGTCAGAAGGCTCTAAATCATTTGAGCAAAAACAAAAAAGTGATTCTGGTCTAGATACCCGGCCACTCCAGTATGGAAGGTAACGAAATAGCCGACTCCTTGGCCAGAGAAGGAGCAAATCATCGGACCAGAACCGATACTTGGCATATCTTTAAGTACTGCTAAGATGGCTGTCTCAACCTGGGCTGAAAGGAAAACTCTCCAATATTGGCAAGAGTTACTAAGATTAGTTCATTCGAAGGCGTTTATAAAATACTCTTTGAAATCAAGAGCTAAGAAACTTTTAGAGTTAAACAGGGTAAACCTGAAAACTCGAACAGGCCTATATACCGGGCACTGCCGACTAAACTACCATCTGCATAAACTCGGCCTAGCGGAAAACGCCGAGTTCCGTCTATACCTGGAAGATGATGAGAAGGCCGACCAAATCCTATGTACCTTTCCCGCTTTGGAGAGGATACGATTCTCAATATTTAGGTAAATCGGTAAATCCCACGTATGATTATTAATATGGATATCGTAACGTGGGTCCCAAACCACACTTGCGTATTCAAGTCTAAGTCGGACCAGCGCAACGTGTTGTATAAAGTCTTTAGTGTAGTCGTATTATGAAAATCGCAAAAGTAGGGGATGACGATACAATATTACTTGTATGTTCCCTAAAAGATAATTGGGAATCAAAAGTGACATCTAGATCTTTAAAATTCTATTTCCAGTGTAGTATCGTTTATATCGTAAACGAATTGTAACTTGTTTAACTTCCTGGTAAACGAAACGATATTGCATTTACTGATATTTAGAGACAGTCTATATTTGCTGCACCAGTTATAGAGTTTCTTTAAGTCTGCCTGCAATTTATTAGAGTCAGATATACTATCAGTTTTATGGTAATTTTCAAGTAATCAGCATATAAGAGAGATGGACATTGGAGGTCAAGTACGATATCATTTATGAATATGATAAACAATAAGAGATTCAATACCGAACTCTGTGGAATGCCTGATTGAGATATAAATTCCATAGATATATGACCCTGCTATTGCACAAATTGATTTCTGTTACGAAGATTGAATTCAAAAAATAAATTAATTCTAGGTTAAAGCTCAAGGAATATAAGTTTTTTTTTAATAAAATACCGTGGTCTATTCTGTCGAATGATTTAGGAAAAATTGTATATATGACATCAACCTGTCCACCACCATCTATGACTTTCGTTAACTTCGTGTTATGCAATGTAGGTTCGTCGTTCATAGTTGTTGAACGTTGTGAGACAAACCCATGTTGATTGGTACAGATGCTTCGATGGACTTGCGAATAAAGAGTGTTATGTAAGACAATTTCGAATACCTTATCAAATTTATTTATAATTGTTATAGGGCGGCAGTTTTGTATATCAGATTTACTGCCTTTTTTGTGAGTTGGTCAAATTTTTGAGATTTTCCACTTATCAGGAAATGTACTTGTTTGCAAACATAGGTTAAACATATGACGGGGTGGTGAAGCTAATACGCTTTAACAGTCTTTAAAAAAAACGTTGACAGGCCATTAGAACCTGCAGTCAATTTCGGCTTAATTTTCTTAAAAGCATTTAACTCAGCGCGTTCAGTTACCGTTGTAATTACGAATTATGAACTAAATAATAAGAATTGCAAAATCAAAATGGCTAGAAACGAAAGATGAAAAATATGCGAGAATGAAAAAAAGATCGACGTAATCAACAACTAGAGACAGCTCTACTATACAAAACTTAAAACAAATATCCAACGCATATTCTCCAGCTCATCCTGACGTATTACGTGCTACATCGAGGGTACCTCTCAGCTATGACAAACGTTTCACCATCGATATCTTCACCTGCGTCGTTATATTTTTTTTTGACGCCTGGTGGCATCTTTTTTTATGGTTTTATGGTGTTTTTTTTATATTTATTATATCTGCAATGACCTGTATATGTACTTATATGTAAGAAACACTAACTTTTATACTTAAATGTCAGACCAAGGTCAAATCACAATATTCAGTCGACAGCGTCCGAGTGCAGTTATTACGGGTTTAATATAAATTATATAATTCACCCTACGCTTATTAAAATATCACAACATCTTGATATTAAATACTTTCCGCATTACGTAGTTTTTAATAAATATAATCAATGTACTGTTTAATTAACGTGAACCATTTTAGAAGATATAACAGTATTCTCTTGGCGTTTTTAACTAACAGTTTTACTTTTTCACTTATAGACGGCAATGTATTGAATCTTAATTCTAAATATATTTGCTCATAATTTTTTCAATATACGACATGGACAGGTCATTTCCATAAAATCCTAGCTATGATGCTGAAAGACATACTTATCTTTGAAAACTCATAAAGAGATTCCTAGGTTCAAATATGATACATGAAAATTTATATAAAGTAGAAGTACATAATGCAACTTCCATTTAACATGCTTTACAACTGGCATTTATTTTCTTTTATAAAATTATGTAAAATGGTACAAAATTGTAAAATAAAGTTATTCACATACTCTCACTCAATTGTTTGCTTTGTGTGGCACAGAGTGATGATGGAATAAAGGTCATGTGTAATAAATAAAATTTTAAGTCGACTATTTTACTTGACGTTATTGTTACTGTTACAAAAAAGTGAAGCTTAAACAATGAATTTACCCCTTCAGTAAAGGGGTTAAACAGTGCAGTAGGTTAAAACAATGAGCGCTGTAGACTACTTCAAACAATTCTTGTCTATAAACACAAATACAAATGTTAAAACTGCGAAAAGGCCAAGTGTACATACACGTTTCTCTTATATTCCGGGCAGAGGGAGCCATTGTTTTATCAACCAACAACTCGTAATGTTAGTCACTTCATTAAAAAGAGCAAAATGATGAAAAAGCCAGTTTTGTACAATTATTAAATCAAAACATTTCCCAACAGCCTTTTCTCACAAAAAGTAATAAAATAGACTTGATAAGATTTTAATAAAATCTATTGCAAATATGTACATAAGATATAATTATCTATCTTATGGATATTAAAATATTCAATTTTGTCCCAAAACAAATTGTATGTAATTTTAGTGTTCAGTATATACGTGATATTTAAGAAATGTTATTTTAAAACTTCTTGGTATGGCAGCTCTTATAATTAGAAGATGCTTAGGTTGTGATCAATAAAAAAGGGAGAAAAGCAATTTTTAAAAAGTTGACGAAGAAATCCTCATTATTTAAAAACATCTATGACCAAAAAATGCATCGGCTCGATAAAATTAATGCTAAAACAACGCCAGATTCCAAAATTCTTAACCAATACATTCAAGAGATGCCTGACTGCAAGAAAAATTGGCCATTCAGTGGTATAGACAAACAGATTCTGTAAGAGAAAAGGTCGGGAAATGTAAGTAAGTAAGTAAATAAGTAAATTTATTTATACAGTTACAAATACAGATATTGTTCGCCAATTTACATTAGTAAAATTTGAAAATAACATTGTACTTCATAATTATAGTAACATGTTATAACACGAGTTATATTACTGTCTTCACCGATCTTAATAATTAATTAATATTATTTTTGTGTTATATATGTAGTGTTTAATGAGTGTACTTTTTTTTTTTATTTATTTCTCAACCTCCTACTAATATCCTTAGAAAATCTAGTTTATTTTTTTTACATGTTCAGATACTTTATCTGAGAATAAACTTAGATTATTATAAAGTTTGAAATGGCCTGGTAAAAGATTATAAAACTTAGGTCCATAATAAGTAGCAAATCTTTGAGTAGTTGTATATCTGGCTTGTGGGATTGTGACATTGAAGTTAGATTTATGCCTTGTATTATGGTTGTGTTCAATTGTGTTTAACAGATTTTTATGTTTGTGAGTAAAGATAAGAACTGATTTGGTATACAGGAGTTGGAGATTTAGCACATCAAACTCTTTAAAAAGCAATTCTGTAGAGTAGCGCTTGTTTTTCCCCATGATTACTTTTATTATATATTTTTGAGATATATTTAAAGATTCTAAATTTGTTGAATAGGCGCTTCCCCGTATTATTATCCCATATCTAAGAACTGACTCGACTAAAGCCAGATACAGTGTCTTTAATATGGCAAAAGGTAATATATTTCTGAGGTGGTAGAATTTCAAAACTAACTTGTGCAATTTACTATTTAACTGTTGAATATGATCTATCCGTTTTAAATATTGATCTATTATTATTCCGAGGTATTTTACGGTTTTTGTTTGTAGTAGCTTCATAGAACATTCGCAGTCAAGTTTTTGGTTATCTAAACATGTATATGTATGCAAATGAAGTGTATGTATATTGGGTACGTTTTTGTCCTGAATGCCAAAGCACATAAATTTAGTTTTGTCCAAATTAACTGTTAATAAATTTTCAGATAACCATTGTTGCAGTTTAGAAAATTCTATCACTGCTTTGTTCTCAGCACTTTCCCAGGAGTCACCTTCAACCAAGAGAACAATGTCATCAGCATAAGCTACCATTAACTGGGATGTAAAGTAATTCATTAATATAGATATTAAAAAGAACTGGTCCTAAGACCGTTCCTTGTGGAATACCATATTTAATTATTTTGTAATCGCTTCTGCTGTCACCAATTTTTGTACACTGTTCTCTATCTTGAAGATAACTACTGAACAAATCGTTGGCTATACCCTTTATTCCATAATCATCAAGCTGATTGATAAGTATTTCGTGAGACACTGTATCAATTTGCTTTTTGTTGCTGTCTACAGAATTATATAAAGTTTTTACCACCTCGAACATCCCATCATCTGTATTCATGCCTTCTTTAAATCCGTATTGATTAGGAGATAGAATTTTGTTTTAATTTAGATGTTCTATTAACCTGACTTTCATACATTTTTCTAATACTTTAGCAATGTTGTTTATCACAGAGATGGGTCTGTAATTACATAATACTGTTCTATCACCAGTTTTGTAAATGGGTGTTACAGTATAAATTTTTAAAATTTTTGGAAATATACCTTTTTCAAGGCATAGATTGAATATGTAACAGAGGGGTTTAGCAATTATTGAACGTAAGTTTTTCAATATTTTTGAGGATATTTTATCCGCACCTGAAGAAGATTTGTTTTTTAGGCAAATTATATGTTTTATGATTTCCCCTTCAGATATAGGTGTAAGAAATAAATTAATACAGTTTATATTTCTTTTGAAATGAAACAAGAATGCCTAGTACCATCCACAATCTTCACATAATGCTCAACGAATTGGTGCAGATAAAAGCATCTCGACGTACCTAAAATATTAAAATATAAGCGAATGACATAATCATTATCACGGAAAACACTCAAGACCTGGAAACATTCTTAGACTAATAACACAAATACTAAAAAGCATGGACACGATCATCAACTGCACAAACAGCTCAATAATGATAAAATGCCCTACAGATCAGGAACATTACAAACCAGGAAGAACCTAATCAAAGGGGAAACCATAACGAAAAATAACCAGAGAGATGAAATATCTCAAGATATAAGTAAACTGAAGAGGAGCAGAACATACAAAGAAAAGAAGTTATGACATCAACTAGAACAATATTACAATTCATAGAGGATACAGAAAAACAAACCCAGCTAGACACTAACGAAGTATATATGCACCAAATAATATTACCTACCATAATATATAGGGCAAAAAAAGCAAAGCAAAGCAGACTATCGGTAAAAAGAAATGAAAAGAAAATGCGACAACTACTCGTCAATACAAGAGAAGACGAAAGAACAGAATGCTTGTGATAATTTTCATGAGGTCTGGCGACCAGTAGGTAAAACAACTAGTTGCTATGCTTCAGTCTACCTTCTCTCAGATATTGTGAAAGATTAAATCAGATTACAAGTTCGTCGCTAAAGCTTGCGTAGTTTTCCTTCACTGTGACCTGTGAAGATTTTTGGTGATAAGTAGTGATTGAAGGAAGCTGGCAAATAATCTATAGAATGACCTTTTTCGGAAAGTATTAGAAAAATCTGTTCCAAATATTACAGCCTTTGGCGCATCGATAAATTATGCTCTGTTTTCTCAATTGCCTCTTTACAGAAGGGACATATGTCGTCTTCAACCGTGCCTGTTCATTTAGATGGTATGTCAATGGACAGTGGGCTACAAAAAGGGATATTATTAGCCTTAACTCCAGTTTGCTAAGTTCGAGTAGCTGTTTAGCTCTTTTTTGCGAGTAGTTTAAAAATGTATTCGCTAGTCTTTATCTGGGAGTCAAACTCCAGCAAACCCCGTTCATTTTCCCATTTTATAACATTGTCTATTGTGACTTTTAGATTTCCCACAAAACGGTTTTGGTCCGATGAATAATGTTCCTGCACTTTCGCTAACAAGGCGCTCTGCAATCACATTTCTTTCTGTTCCTTCAAGCCCTGGCACCAACATCAAGGTAAATCTGTTGTTCTTGCCAGTTGCTCTACTATTTGTAAACAGTTCCAGACAATCTTAGACTTAAAGGTAAATGGAACTAGACCTTCAAGCGTTGGGCCAGATTTTTCCTTCTTGTGTATTGAGCACAAATTTCTAGGGCATTAATTTCTGCCTGAAAGATAGTGTGCCCTAAGCCATTTCAAATTCTAACCTAACTGGCATTATGTCCGTAGGTGTGGCCATTGAGTCTAATTGTAGTTCATTCATGACGCTCAAATGCCCAATCAGACTGCCTAGTTTGAGGTTCTTTATAGACTGCAGTGTTTGAGCCCTGAGAGTTGCATTGTTCCTTATATGAACATGTAAAGAGGGTAGCTTAGGTAGATCTTCCATTGCTGCTGTTGGACAGGTACACATTGTACCTGTGATTCCAACCATTGTGCTTCTAGCAACTTGTTTTGTGCTGTTTTATCTTGTGTTTTTTGCTGATATGCATGTGGTAATCGTTAAATATTAGCAGTAGATTATTTTGGGTTTTAAGTATTAAGTGTTGCCAAAGAGCCTGCGGCAAGTCCAAAGAGCCACTGTTGCCCTCTTTGTAACTCCGGTTAGATCTGTATTCCAAGATTTCCAAGTAAGTTTTTGGTCTAGGATTACACCTAATGATAATTTTGCTTCAATGGATTGATGAAGCAATATGCAGATCATTAATACGTTTCAGAAAATCGATTTTCCCTATAGCTAAAGGATGTTCCGTCATTGAACATTACACGCGTTAGTGGTACCAATATCCAAGGAAAGGTGTCACCATGTCAGTGTCGCAGTGGACTCTTTACCTGTGAGATTACAGCAAACAGATGTTATTTGTGAAACAAATTCTAACTTATGTTTTCAAGTGTGAAAAATTTGATCCAGAATTTGTAGCAAATCTGGTCACAATATCGGTTAAGAAAAAGACAAGCGTTTATACGAAGTTGTCGAGTTTGAATAAGATGTCAATCCATCTTGAAATAGGTTCGACATGTTTTTCGACATCCTGTATATGCGTGTGAAATAAAGAAAGATATTATTAATTTTTATTTATATATATTACACGCGTGGTGAAATAATAAATATTCAAAAGGATATTATAAATTAAAAGTTAACGAAAATGCTACAGAAGAAGAGTAAATTCATATAAATATTGTGTATAATTTAGCATAATTTATTTTTTGTGTTCAATATTAATGCACATTTACGTCTGCGTCTCACAGACGACGTCCCATGCTGAGTTCTTATAGATTGATATATAGAGTCAGCGGCGGCATGCTTTTTTAATTGGAAGATATTTTTTATCTTTAAATAATGGTAATAAAAGGAGTGACCCCCCTATGGTTTTCTGAACGTATTATAAAACTATATTATGTTTACTGTTCTCCTCTATAATTAGAGGAGAATTTGAAGTTGTCACGCTTTGTTACTTTTTTCATTTCCACTTGTGAAATGTCTGACAAATGATTACTGCATTCGATTTCTTGATTACGGAATATCGTTGCTTCCTACATAAGAAAAATTGTACGGAAACTACTGTAGATGTTTGTAACAAAAAAATATTGCGATATACGTAATGATATCAATCTAAGATTATACACAATACACATATTATGTTTATAACAACTGTTATTAATTTCACATAAAAAAAAACGTAGGAACAATAATTACTTATATAATTATATGTCTCATTTGACAACATCGTACGTGTTCAATTACAATGAAATCAAAGATTGCTTAAATGCCTGCATGTTCTTTGTAAACATCTTTCTGATTAAATTTTTAATAAAAAATTTAAATTATTCGGATTAAAAAAGCTACTAACAAATAACGCTGTTATTTAACTACGTGGTCGCTAGCAACTTTATTCAATTTAAAATTTTCATTTTTTCAAATAAAAAATCATAATTAATAGCACTCAGAATGATTACTTCGACGTTGGACTTATTCAGTTTGTGATTTAACTGAGATTAAAATGTATTGTTAACTAAGTTCTTTTCTTAGCGATATGTTTAGGTTAACTATTTTCTATAAACGCAAAGAGTAGGCTATTAATCTTTGATACAAGTATAAGCTGCCCAACAACTACAATGGACTTGTTTTAATAAATGTATTTTTAAATGCAATACCATTAACATATTTCTTTTAGTCATAATTATTATATTTGAAAAAATCTACATATTTACAAACCTGCTTTGTGACTTAGCCCCGCATCCTAGAATTATTGAAAAGTAGGGAGTAACTTTTGGCAATTGCGCCTGGTGATAAGTAAGAACTAGGGCATCGGCCCACGAATCCTGCATTGTCGGTATACGGGGGTAGTCAAACCTTAGCTCCAATGTGGATAGGTGATTAAAACACCATCTTGTAAAGGCTGGCAAGAATTCAAAGACTAAACAAACACATCCCAAAGGCTGGCTTGGCTGCCTTGGAATTACAGGCGCAATAAGAAGACTGGAAGGAAAAAACAGACTTTCCCGCCAGACTCTCCAGTATGTTAGACAGATGGCTTTAGTGTGGCCAACCAATCTCATCGGGAGTAGGAACATATCTGGAAGATAAAGGAATGCAAGAGAGTTATGCTCGAGGATCGTACACAATGCTCTTCCAGGCAGAGATATTTGCCACCTTGGCAAGTAATGAAGAAGCCAGGAATAGCACGGATTAAATAATATGCATAAAGTCCGATAGCCATGCGACCCTGAAAGCAGTCTGTTCTCCTACGAAATAGGCAGCCCCTGTTCAGTCATAGGGGAACGCTCTTGAAAGACTTGCTAGGTATTAATAGATAAGGCTTGTGTGGGTTTCAAAGAACGAGAAGGCAGATGAATTGGCTAGACACGGAGTCGACGAACCCTGTCTCGGGCCTAAATCCATTTAGGATATAACAAGGAGACAGGTTACTGCCGCCCTCAATGAGTGCGCTTACACGACATTAAAGGGGCATTGGAGGTTAAGCAGAAACTGCAGGCAAACTTGAGACTTTATGTAACAGGGCCTTACAAATCAGGGGCGGTCTGATTACTCGGTCTCAAAAATATAACTTAAAACACACTACATAAATTAGACAACCCCCAAACCCAAGCCGAAGCTGCACGGTCAGGGGTTACAGTTAAAAAACGCGAACGCACAACCAATCCCTTCGACTTTTGTCAGAATCGAAACTGGGATTAGAACCCGGAATATACCGTAAACCAGCTACGTTCGTCAGAACGCTCTGGCCCATTGTGCTACCGACCTCGGAAGACTCTAAATCACCTAATCAGAGTTCCAACAGGCCACTGAAACTTTAAGAGACATCCATCACTAATAGGTGATGCAGAAGATTCTACCTGCCTAAGATGCGAAGGAATCAAGAGACGTCCTACTATTTCTTGGTGCAGAGTGAGGCTGCAACAAAAAATCTTCGATACCGAGGCGCTTCCGAGCTTCCTTTCATGGAACGATATCTTAACCTTCATCAGAATGTCGAGGAGGTTTTAAGAGAGAGAAATAAAGTGAACGGTTGAAGAGACGGTATATCGTCGGTAAAGAAGCCCGTTTGTATCTATTTACCAGGCGCCAACCTATTACTCTTTACTCCTATGTCCTGCTATAGATCTGAACCGTTATACTTTTCGGTCTGTGGTGTGAACGGGATTAACTTAGCTGAGCAACACAGGAACTTCCATCGCAAACGTGTATATTAATTTTTGGACTGGCACAATGTTAGGTAGCGCTGGCCGTCTAAGGATGGCCACCGATCATTTATTCGCCCGCAGTATGGATATGGTCCTATGATCCATACAAAAGGGTCCTCTTGCGTCATTGAACAGATATCTGAAGTTGTACCGGTTGTAGTCTTTATAAGCCCATCAGATATAAATAATTCAATGATTATGTATAAAAGATTCTAAATAATATACGAACGAGTATGGGGCATGCAACAGTTGCTGTTATATATTAAGATATAATGTACTCCTTATATTTTTTTCATTTCTTTCTATGTAATTATATGTAACATAAGAAAGTGTTAACAGGCTATGGTATTCAAATAATAGCTTGTCCCCAAGACCACTGGCTGTAACCCTAACAAACACGAACATGTGTGGCAAGGTTGGAACTCCTGTTATCTTACATTCATGCTGCAGGATATTTAACTCTGCTTCGAGCTCAGGTTCTTACACAATACGTACGATATTGAATTTTTTATATAATATTAAGTTTAATTGTTTGGTGTAATTAAATAATGACAAAAATACAGAAAACTGCTTAAAATATTGTCGAGATTGTAGCCCATGCAGATTTTTTAGTAAAGTGAAGAATATCAATTGTTGATGTAATCATGTTATTTGTAATACATATCCAATCGTAGTCGCGTGGATAAGTGCACTATATCTACTTACCGATGGTTCGATTCCATCGCAAGGCAAACTCTTTTTATTTACGTAATTAGAATTTACTATATCCCAAGACGCTTTTGACATGTTTGTAGTACGAGATATATAAAACTCGTTTGCATTTTTTTGTAATATTCAATTTTCCTCCTATTCATTCAGCCTATCTTCTATCAAATCTTCTGTCAAATTTGGATAATGTCTTTTATAATGAATAACATTTTGATTTTCACGCATCTCTCGTAGATTTCACGTTTTACTTTAACCGGAAAGGCAACATCAACTAAATAGAATATTCAGAAAATTTTGAAATTTTTTCTCGGTATTCAAGGATTCGTCATTAACGAAATTCCAATTTAATAAATTTAAATTATTATACAATGTGTTAAGACCTTCCTTATGTTATTCTGCTTTGGTTGTTCTTTAATAATATCTAACTCTAAGACAATGGCTTTATGGTCTGATAAATTTGTGTCAACTGCATAGGACGTGTTATAGATGGAATCAAAGTGACTTGGGAAGCAGTTAAGAAAACATTAAAATAGAGACATTAGAAGGAGTAAATAATATTTAGTTATTATTGTGGTTTCGTGAACAAAATTTTTCAGGTTTTTCTGTAAAAGCTGTTAAGAGTTTTCTCTAAACTACTTCAATAACAATGGGAATTTCTTACTTCGAACAAATCTTAAATTCAATGCGATGGCAATAACCAAGTGGGCGTATAGAAGTCTTATAAATTTGTTAAACAATATGCATTTTAAGCTACAATTCATACAGGAATTCTTGGGGCGTATATACAAAGGACAATATTTATATCTTCAAGTAACAAGTGAAGCGAACCATGCAGAATTTCATATAAAGTTGCATTGTACATGTTGTATCCAAACGCGGTCCTCTTTGAACTGAAATTCGCAACAAGTTCCTCTATACCCTACTACGTAAAGCTTCCAGCCACTTATCTTTTCATATTACATGCATGATTAACTGTATTATTGTATATAGTTTTCAAAAATATTACGAAATACAGGTGCATTCTTCAGTAATAACCTTTTGTGTGGAGGGTAACTATATTATACGTTTAATTTTTTAATGCCAGTTACACACTTTTAATACTACGAAGTGACAAGCAAGAAAAAATATTACATAGAAATTGTTATATATCATATATTCAGACGTAATATACAGTGTGTCCCGTCTCAAGTGGACACACCTTAATATTTCGGTTATTATTCGACAAATCGATTTAAAATTTTTCTGTGTTATTAAACTCTTCAAGGAGCATTTTTTATGATTTATTTTCAATTGTCACACCAACTCACTGCGTGTGACAATTGAAAATATATTGAAAGATGCGCCTTGAAGAGTTTCATAACAGAGGAAAATTTGAAACCGATCTGTCGAATAATAACCGAAATATCAAGGTGTGTCTACTTGAGTCGAGACACACTGTATTTTTTAAGGATATACAAGTAGTAAAAAAAAATTACCCATGTTTGAAAATTTTCCTTTTTCATGTGTATTTTTCTAATATTTTTCATATTCCCGCAAATTTTAAAAATCTGGATCATAGCTTGGGTAGTAAACGAAATTTAATGTCTATTAATTTCATTGTTAATATTAAGAGCTTTTTTGCTTTTGTGCGTTTTTCTTTGAGAGTATGAAATAGCGCCTCAGGGTTGTGTCAGTTTACGGATCTTTAAGTAGATTATAATTAATTGCTGGAAGAATACTGACGCGACAAATTAATCATCATATGTGAAATTAAAGCTGTGTAATTGTACCTTCAGATTACCATTAACAAAAAATTTAGGGTTGAAAATTTGAAGAAAACTGATGTTATTTCAAATGCCTATCATTAAGATATTTATTTATAATGTGCATACCATATGCAAATAATATAAAAATGTAGGTTTTCACTAGAGATGCTCACCTTCGGTCACAGTCGTATGCACAGAGAACTTCGACTAGTTATTTATAAAGACCGCATCTTAGGTAGTCATTCCAGTTACGGACTTACGTACAACTCTTGTACAACAAATAAAATGAAAATAAATATTGTGAAATAAAATGGAACATGATTTTTTTAAAGAATTAATTTATAACCTTCTCTCATGTTATTTTATTGTGTAATACTAATTCCTTGCAAAATACAACACATTTATATACTCGCGTAATTAATTTTAAATGTAGACGATTAGTACTTAATTACTGAAGAGGTGTAAAATAAAATTTCCTTAATTAAACCCATATGAATTATCTAAAGCCAAGTAACAAATCACTAAATTAAATGTAGGTTTTGTACAATCGTAAAAGGTCTGTTATAACGCCGATAATGTTGCAATTCAAATAAATAAACAAGCAGACATACGTGTAAGACAAAACCCGCACCACCTACATACATCGCAATTGAACAAACGCGTAAGTTTGCAACGCGACCCCGATAATCAGCAGTTTACAATTGCATTTCGAGTCTTAAATGTTTTATTGTTACTGTGAAAAAATGTCTTGACCGGTTCCTTCATAAAATACCGTCAACCGGTGGATACAAAACAACTCAGAATTAGAAATTAATGGCACAGAACTTTATTGGAAATGCTATAAAAAGTTATCTCGCGTACACGAAAATCAAACGTTTTAAAACTTTCGGTATTTTAAGTACTCTCCAGTTACGTTTGTGGACGTGGAACGGTCATTTTTAGACTACACATGGATTTTTAATGACAGGCATCGGAATCTAACTCCAAATCATTTAGAACAATTTTTAAAAAATATGCCTTTATTTTAGTGCCAAAAAATAATTGTTATAATGTAATAGTGTTTTTTGATAGTGTTTTTTGATAAATGTTTGGCGTTCATTGAATTTTGAACATTAGAATTAGAATTACCCATCAAAAGTATAAGGTAAGATATTCTTTGGTTTGTATTGTATACCATTATTGCACATGAAAATATTGTTGTGTTCGTACACGAGCTGATTCCGCCACTGATATACGGTCTTTAGTTGTTTATGCCAGATATCTTAGATATTGATGATCATTTCAACGGGAGACGTGGTTTTGTTCGCGTCGCATGTATCTATTAAATATAACGATGTCGGGTTTACCAAGACCTTTACGCTTTCTAATTTATATTTGTATGCAAACAGACATATTTTGTGACTTAAAATGTCACGGGACACCGCACCGGTCCGGTGTCCTGTATGCAATATGTAAAGCTGGTGTCGACACAAATTTCCCACTGGAAATGATACTGAAAATATGCAGAACACCTGCGAAATAACAGTTTTACATCCCTTTCGAAATATGGTGACGCGAGCATGTCCGCTCACCTACTATACCTCATCGACTTGGTCCGGCCTAGTTTTGAGCCCCAGCCGGGTGGAAGTACACACTGACTTTCACATTACGGAGCCAATTTAAAACAAAAATTAAGCTGCTGCTTATAGTTGATGAGGTTACCTTACATTAGTAGTACTTTCAGAATTATTTTCATCTATTTAAACAATTATTAAATAAAATATGTAAATAACAATTTTGTTTTAAACGAAAACATCCGTAATATAAAATTATGTACATCTTTTTTAACAATCCTGTTATCTATTAATATTTTCTGCCAGTAATAGTATAAAAAATGATATAAATAAAATATGTTTGTAGTTCGCAATAGAACGTGTTAATAACGTCGACCATGTTAAAATACTAATTAAGGCAAAATTTAATTTTAACATGTAATGATGGAGGCAAGGCACATGTCTTGAGAATTGTCACGATTTCAAGCATATAGCCAGACGCGGTTGTAAACGACAACGCGGCTGATCTCTCCCAAATTCACCGACCTGCCGCATTATTACGTCAAATTATCAGGCTGCCTCAACGGCCTTCAACCATATCGTGAGGTTACAGCTTCGATACGAACTATATACCTTATTAGTTATGCCTTAACTGTTATTACCTGTATTTTTAATGTATAATAATTATAATACAAATACATATACAGGGTGTTGTATTTTCGTTACCGTGCGAAAAACTTCAAATCAGTTAATTGTTTCAAACAAAGGTTTCCTGTTATTGTAACTATTTGACAAAATTAACTAGAATAATACAATCACATGGAATAAGATTAAAAGTTTTTTAATAAAGACAGGCCGAGAAGGTGATCACATTTAGAAAAAACGTGAACACACAACCATTCCCTCCGGCATTTTCATCTGCTGGAGCTGGGATTCGAACCCAGGAGCACGCTACACGGTAATTATCGTCCGCCCAGGGAATGTGAGAAGGGAATGCCATATAGTCTCGTACTTGCATAAAATAAGCGGTTCCAAACACTCGTTAACACTGAAATCTCATCATTGTTCTAGTGTGTGTTCCGCTTCACTTTATAGGACCGAACGCGCAATCTTTAGATCATCTGTCTTTTAGCAAGCGAGCAATAGTTGCGCTTGCCACATGTACGTTCTGAACAACTATGCTACCACAACCGTAAGTGAGATATTATGTTAGACATTAAATTTTTGCTATTTTCACAATTTTTAAGATTTGTTTTGCAGGAAACGCCCCTAATGATTTATTTCATGCTGCTTGTAAGCAGCTTTATATTGCTGCCATAGTAACGGAACAAAACATAACTTCTTCAAGTTCTTTGGTTGTGTGATTAGAAAACAGAATGAAATTTCGACTTTTGCGAATTAATTTCTTAATGAAAACGTAAAGAAATTATATTTTCAAATATTTTTTTTTACGGTTTCGTAGCTGTAAAAAAGTAGTGCGTACGAAACGTGAAGAAACAGGTTATTGTTTCACTCATGTGATTACAAAAGTGTATAATTTTCGCAATCGTAGACTAATGACCTTTATACCCCACTTTAACTATTTACCTAGGAATTTTATGGTACCAGAAACAGAATTTTCAGCTCTATTGAAAAAAAATATTGATTTTCATTAAAAAAAATGTCGATGATGTCATAATTTGTTTTAAATATGGTTGAAAAAATACGAAAATAGGCTCAAAAAGTGTGATTTTATTTAAATTACTATACGGATTCGAGCGACTTTCCAAAAACTGTCGTTAGCAACATTTCCACTTACTAATAAGTTAAGAGTGAAAATTCTAATAGATAAACGACAGATATTTCAGGGCAGATTTCTCTGAAACAGTTTTTAAGTACGCTCAAGGTGTTTGACTTTCATAATGCGAATGATAAATGATTATACAGTTACCGTAGACATTTAAGTAAAATTGTTTAAAAGTTTTGAAAGTTGTATATAGGAGCTTAATGATCATTTATAATATAATGACATAATAATAGCAATTACTCCAGGTTTGTTCATTTAAATACGACTAATTCCTTCTACGCCTATTTTAGGAGATCGCTGTCAGTGCTGCGACCTTCCAGAAATCTAATCACCATATTTTTTAAATTTGTTAATGACAAATTCTCATCAATCATTATTCACGTTTCAAAAAAAAATTCCATTCAATTGCATCTGTGTATTAATATTGGTATATTTATCCTTGAAGTAGTATGACAACGTATTAAGAATAACATAATCTTGGTTGTAAATTAACGAACATGTCACATTTAAAAAAATACAATTATGGGCGAAAAACGGCACAATAACTTAAATAATTATAATGGAGTTCGATTAATGATTCCTTACATAGCCTTACGTAACTTTATATTAATTAACTTAATTATAGAGACACTAGTGATGCAATCACCAACGTTTTTTTCTCTATAGCCATTGAGAATATCGCCTGAAGGTAATATACTACAAAAGTTAATTATAGACTAACTTGACGTTGTTCGAGGTTCGAATACTGTGATTTTGTCTAAAGCGACATATGACAAATGGATTCTGTATCTCTCTCAACCTATTTGATATCTTTGACATTGGTTGATCTTTGGTTTATTGGAAAAGACAAACCCGGACATAGCTAAATTATACTTTTTATACAGCCAAACGTGAATACATTTTTTTATGTTACGGCAGTTTGTTTACTAGTATCTTTAATAAGAAATATTTTTAATACAACATTTTTTACATTACATTAATGGGTTCTGTTAAAACTAATTATTACATATGAAAATGATGTTTTCATCTTCACTTTACTGTAATTTCTAATTAAGTCTGATCAAGTCCCTCACAAGCCTATTATTTCTCAATTATGTCAATGTCATGTAACAAACAATTTTATTTTTTATTACATAAGAAGTGTATAAAGATTTAAATAATAAATGTCAACACTCTAGGCCACATAATTATTCAAGGAAACATGAGTTATGAATAAACCAGAAAAAATTGGATTTTTTTAATGAGTTTTCCACTTAATTAAAGCTGCTTTCCCAGTTTTCTGCCACTTCAGTCCGAAAAGGCTTAAAAAACGTGTTAAATCATACGGCATATAAAGTACATGACACGACAAAAACCACCACCAAATGAAAGACACTATCAAATTACTTCTAGAAACATATTTTCTCCAAGCACTTTTAAGACTAATACTCTTTTTTATGTTTGTTTCTTCCTGTTCTCAAAAACCTAGTTTATTGTTGGGGAAGCATCACACTCCTCAGTCAGCAATCACTTTCTCATATTTTACGTACAACACATAAAATGCAGAATGTATATTTTTAAGTGGACGTGACATATAAATTGACATCTTCGACCTTTCATCCTAGCATCAATTGTTTCTTTAACGGTGTAACTAAAATTTTTGTGTATATAAAGCGAAAACAGTTCACACCGAATAATTATGACAGAAATCAAAGAAATGCGTAAAAAATTACTACGAGAGAACGAAAAACATAACAATTTATTTTCTGTGTCCCAAGAAGAGAAAATTCATCAACTGAATACAAACGCTATTTGAAGAAGCAAAATCGTAATCACGATGGGTTACTCTGATGAAGATATGTGTTTGATACGTATACCTTTGTAGAATATCCTTAGTATGTAATTATACACTTGAGGATAAATTTACACAAATTTAATATTGGTTTTCTAGTAATGGTTTTGTCCATGTTAACAGTATCCTACGACTATCGACGACCTTTAAGAGGCATCTAAAATGTATGCAGCTGGTATGCTTTAGGCCTGCACCTTAGATGTGCTACCATGGAAACTTTTGCAAATATTATCTGATCCAAACCTGAACGTACCCGTTGTTTTAAGAAAGTTAAGAAAAAGAACAGATGTAGCTCAGGTCTGGATCAGATAACATTTACGAAAGGATAACATTTACAAATTACCCCATGCCATATTCATCATATCCCTACATTTTTTACCCATTTGGTGTATCGTTTGGTTTACGTTAAGAACAAAACCTAAACCATATCTGTCATGGAAGCACCATGTGGAAGTTCAAACTAGGAAAGCTTTTGCAACTTTATGAATGTGTAAACGCATTTTCGGGTGTAAGTGGGGTATATGCCCAAAAACCGAGTGAATGCCGGGATAGTAAAACCGCACTTCATATTTGCGATCTTGGTGTGGTGGCGCTCGTTGGAGCGCTTCACAACGTGAAGTTCAAAGATTAACCTGTTTAAGGATAACAGGAGTAATGAGGTCCACTCCAACAGTTGCGTTGAGAGCTGTTCTGGGCCTCACACCATTGTACATTGAAGTAGAACTTGAAACCAGGAAAATAACTATTAGTAAGAGATTGCTAAAGAATGGAATGTAGAATACAAAAGGTCGGGGGATGGGGCACATAAACGTTCAAACTCTACCGGTAAGAGACCAAGTTGTCAACAAGTTGGAAGATGATCAGTGCCTTACAATGTGCATATTTACTATTCTAGCTGCAGTTTTGTTTCCGAGATGGGAGCATAATAGAACACATTTACTAAGTCCCGGCATCTTGAAGAGTATAAAGAAAAAATCAAACTCAAGAATGATTTGGTGATGGCATACATAGATACAAACCAAAAGCTCGTATGTCGGTGCCTCTAGATAAGAATATTTCAAGCTGAGGTATATACGATATTATTATGTGCAAACGAAAATTTCACCAGAGGATTTTCGAACAAGCATATTTACATATTATGTAGCATCATCAGTGGCTTTGAGGGCTATTGAAATGAATAATATGACAACCTGGTACTGAATTGTCGAAAATTCTGATTTAATTGTGTGAGCATAACTCAATCAAACCTATAGTAGCTTAAAAGATAATGAAGAAACGGATCATTTGGTGCCAAAAGTTGCTAAAAACAACTTTGCAGTCCCTGAACTAGCCTTTTGCATACCAAGAAGTTTGATCACATCAGAGCTACGAAACGTGGCCATGCCATGGCACAGATTAACAACCATTGAGCTCGAGCTTCGGAGATGAAACAATCAAGGCTCCATATAAAAGTACATTTGAGCGTCTTTAACGTAAAGTGGCTGTTGAAGCTCAATAGAGGACGAATGAGACCGATAGTAGGCCTGAAACAGAAAGTCCTCTAAATATTGATGTGGGTTCATGTAAATGATAAGCAGAAATGTTCCTCTAACGTCCCACATTTTATCCCCGATCGAGGTGCTAGTATTTGTTCTAAATTCAGAAATGAATCATAGCATACTTGGACATTGGGTGTGCGTCCATTGTCTGTAAATGTGTAGCGCTCTCCCACATAAGATACATTGAGGTACCATCAGGGATACACCTGTGGTGTCTAATTTAATAAGCACCTTCATGCAATACGGGTGAAGGATGATCATATTTGTGGCATGCAAATTGGAGGAAGAAACCTCCACTCATGTTGTATGTTATGCACCATTGGAGACATTATGACAAGGACATCTCTAAAGGCAATTTATATAACCGAATGAGTTATGGGATCAACCTTGGAACAGACTATCCGGATTTGTTGAGAAAGTCGATCTATTTTAGAAACAAGTCCGTAGAAGCCATAGGAGTATGGTGAATTCTAGGATCCACGTGTACTTATTAAAGATCCTTATCCATTCATTATTATTGCTAAATCGTGCTCCGAATCTGCTGCAACCGCCCATCGAAAAGGCAAATGGGTAATTATTTATTCTGCTGGCTACGGACATTTGGTTATTGAGTCATTTCCAGAGATTGCTGTGGCCATTCAATAGCATCCCTACTTCCAGTTTATTTTTGTGAAAATATTTGATACAAATAATTAAGTACATAAGACCATAATGTGATAGTGCTCCATCTTGTTACAACCACATGTTGTCAGTAGGAATTCGACAAAATTATAAACGCCATAATCATCATCTGACAGCTCTTATACAATTTGATTTTGTAGAGTGATGCTTTTGCTTCTTAATAATTCGTACTATGGAACCTTGGCATACTTGATTATCAAGAAATAACTAACTAGTCGTTAATGAGGATAATCTTTAATACTCAGTAGCACATTAAGAGCAGTATTGAGGTAAGTATTGAAGAGGATCCTCGTTAACCTGTTCATTAAATTTTTTTAGAATTCCACTAACTGTCCAACGCGTAATGGGGTTCAGGTTAAGGTATTTTTCATTAAATACTTTACGCACTTTTTTTTATTTGGCTTAATTGTACCATTTTGAATTATGACACTAGACCAAAACTGATGGATATCCACTGAAACCACTAAACCCTATATTGCTGAATTTTTGAACAAAAGTTAAGGTACCTAACAATGTTTTTTGCTATTACCATTTTTCGCTATTATATGTATCATAAATTTTATATACATACAAAAAAATAAGAGCTATTAGCATAAAAATACGTAATAGGAGGTAAAATTAAAAATAAGAAATATAAGTAAAGAATTTTAATTAGTCAAAAAAAGTGGGTATTGACAATTCAAACAATATGTACACTGTACAAATTAAAGATAAATATTTTATATTATTTGTAACAACAGAGCGTCTAACAAAAATAATAAGTAGTGAGGAAAAATACAAAGAACTCCCACCTGCCCGTTTAACAAGTGGAGCTAATCAGACCAAAATCAGCAAGGCAGTAAAAGTTGAAAGAAAAGAGGAAATATCTGTGTAGACTTTTTGACAGTCATTTAATTTTATATATAGGAAAGAGTGTTCTTTTCAAGTCTTTATAAAATAAGTTGGGACATTCAACAAGTGGATGTCAACTCAACGTCAACGACAAAGTGGCCAGATAAAAAACACCCTCGATGCTTATAAAAGACTTACATTCAGCTTCCCCCTGGAAAAGAGCCTGTAAAAACCTTTAAGTGGGATAAAGAAAGATAGCTATTAAATAACTTACCATTTTACAAGGCACCAGTGACATAATTGGTCTCTAACCAGAAATAATTCTTCGGAACGTAGTAAAAAAGTAAAATTAACTACATTATATTAGATTAATAACAAGAAAAAGGGAAAATAAAACATGCTGAAGCAGAATGAAACGAAAACCACAGGAATCTTTCACATTAACGCTGTCAAATACCTGACATTTTTACACAATCGAAATGCTTTCCTGACAAATTGTATCGGTTATTTTTAAAATTCTTGCTCTTTCGTTTCTGACTTCTTTATTACAATCAAAAGATAGTAGTTTAGTATGTAAAACAGTTTTTTATTCCACCATTTTAATGGTTTATACGGTAATTTAAAAAAAATTGATTGTGTAACAAAAATATGTAGACTGAGACAATAATTACACTTAAATTATTGCTATTGATTTTTCTTTGTACTAGATGGTATCAAAATCAATGTGTGATATATTAGTAAAGCTGCAAATTGTTTCTGTGTATCATGGTCGTAGAGTACAGATGTACTTACTGTCGCCAGCATTCACCTTGACCGCGAAACTCTTTCTCCAGTCCAATCTATTAATAGCTTTCGAGTTGTGTACACGTTAAGTCACTTGGGCGTATTGCATATTGTTTTTGTGTTTTTATTTTATTTGTTGTACTGTATTGTTGATATTAATTTAATAATAAAGCATGGCAGACGTACGCAGGGGTAGAAAACGGCCATTTGGTGACAAAGTGAATAAATTCATAGGTGAATTCCCGGATTTATTCTATGATGGTGATAAAATAATTTGTAAAGTGTGCGAGAAAGATTTGATGTGCTGGGATAAGCGTGATTGTGGACTACACGTAAATAGTGTACACCATAAAAATAAAAAAAATTGCGTGCCTTCGACAACACAGTTTATGTTTGATTTAGAATTAATGCTGATTGCCTGTGATGTTCCGCTGCACATACTCGATAAACAACCATTTCGAGAGTTCTGGAATAAATACAATGTCCAGGTGAAGTTACCAAGTCGCACAACGTTATGTAACTATCTACCAACTGTACACGTAGACATGGTAAATAAGATAAAATGTGAATTAAAAAACACACGGCTGTGGCTATCTGTTGACGAGACAACAGATTGTAAAAAAAATTCTCTTTTAAATGTTATAGTACGAGTACTGGACCCTCTTAAATCGACCGTTCCATTGTTACTAGCTAGCAAAAGACTAAGTCAGTGTACTAAAAAAAACAGTTACCAGGGTGGTGCTGGAGACGTTAGAATAATTTGAACTGTCAAAAAGTCAAGTGTTGATGTTTGTGACTGATGGCGCCGTGACAACGCGTTCGGTAGGCCGAGCTGACTAGATTATGGAATTGATCGGTTCAGTAGTCTAATAGATATTCCAAAAAAACAAATTTTTGAGATTTCTCAAAATCTACAGGGCCGAATCGGTTCTAATTTTCAGGAAATCTAAGTTGAGTCAACCCCTTTAGAATGCCGCGTTTCGATCGGTCAAGCCGTTGAAAAGTTATGAGAGGTTTACATACACCGTACACACATACTTCACACACACACACACACACACACACACACACACACACACACACACACACACACACACACACATACAGCCATACAGACACCATCATGGGAATAGTCAGAATAGCTTCTTAGAACCTCAAAACGTCGAGATCTGACAAAAACTCGATTTTCGAAAACCGGGGTGAAACCAATAACTTCCCGATTTCTGAAAATTTTCAATTTTCTTAGCGGGAAGTTAAAAAACAACTAAATAATAAAAACCAAGAAATCAGTATTGGTGCATTCTAACTGTTATCATTTATAATTTATTGTACATGTCGATATGTTGAAGAACATCACGACGCCATTAATGCTTGACAAATTTAAATCAAAGACATGTAAAATGATTTAACACGATAAATATTAGAAGTGTTCAATTAAAAGAACACATTCAGTTATGTGGACATTGTCTTTTGTTATGTCGGAACAGATACGCCGATGCCCCAGGTTGTTGTCCCGCTCCACGGGGGAGCACAGCTGGTAGGTCTTTGACACAATCTAAATTCTACCCTGGACTTCACTGCCTACGATAGTCTTTTGTCTCCTGATGTTGCCGAAACTTGATTACATTATAATATAGTAATTAAATAAAACAGTCTTTTAATGGACTATTTTTTGGTCCCGTCACATTTATTTCCAGTTTCAGACAAATGCAACGTTTAACTAACTAATGTCTGATTCGTCATGTGCATAAGGTACAGAAAATGATATATGATTTTATGCAAGTAACTAAAATGTTACAGAAAATTAAAACAGTGAGAAAAGTTACATTTTGACCAATAAATTAATTTGAAGAAAAAAATGGTAGTTAAATTTAATCCATTATTTTCATTAAAATGCACGTAGGTACGTAATATACTGGCTTTAATAAAAAAATGCAACACCATGATTAAGTTGAGCAATTTTATTGAAATGTTCGTCAATTTTGTCCCCCGTGATTTAAATTTCAACAATGTGAGGTTTTGTAATGAGTAGATGCACCGCGATTTGGTATGCACTCATTCACTCTATTAGGCATGTTGTTAATAAGATAAATAATGTCGACTTGCGATATCCCATCCCAAGCATCTTGGATACGAAACCGAAGGTCGTTCAAATTATCAAGGGGATGAGGTAAATGTTCCAATCTTTTACCAATCATATTCCAGACATATCTGATCGGAGACAGATCGGGTGACTGTGCTGGCCATGAAAGCACCACCATATTACTTCTTGTCAGAAGTTTGTTATAACTCTTGCCATATTAAGACGTACATTACCTGTTGGATTATTGAGACCTTGTAGGTAAGACAATGCACATCTGTTACGTAATCAGCAGCATTTAAGTTACCCTGAATGAAGAGTAACGGTGACCTACTGCCGCCTGTCTCCAATGACAACCTGAAGGCGCGATGATGTGGAATAACGGATAGGCACAGAAACAGTCGGTAGGAATGAGGTCCAAAACTTCTAATTCAGCGATATACTGACACCACCACTGACACCATCCGATCTAAAACTTCTCGTAAAGTCAAAGTTCCTCGGTGGCGTTCTTGCCAATGCGTAGTTGTTCTGTGGTGTTCGGATACTCATTGTCCCTCATGTCGACATTCCTCAGACCACCTTAACCAACATCTTAATACAATTGCGACGTTATGACCTACACGATTGACAATATCCCTTAAAGAAAGCCCGGCTTCCTTCATACCGATTATTTGGCCTCGTTCAATGTCATTTAACTGGCGAAAATTGGCTTTTCTACGAATTCTGGGTATCAGTGAAGCTGCTTAAAATTCAAGTGATGTCATTAAACTGAATCAAATTTGTCAATTTTCTATAAAAAATGCAGTGAAAAATAATCAGTACTTTCACACAAAAAGTAAAAAAAAACGTTCAAATTTTGATCGCTAGAATGAAACAAAACTTGTCTGAAAATTTCAACAATATTTCTCAACAAATTCTTGGTGTTGCGTTTTGTAATCAAACTAGTATACTAGTATTTTTCACAAACATCTATTGCACTGTATTAGGAGCAGAATGATTTCCATTTTTTTTATGGAAAACCATAACGTATTTTTGATATTAACCAGAAATATTCGTTTTTATGTTACAACAAGTTTTTAATTTGAAAATACTTGTTTTTGATTTAATTTTTTTTATTTATTTCAGGTGAGTTTCATTATACATATACCAATATGACTAGAAGGCTACGGTGAGTAATTTTTGTCACATCTCATGACATCATACATTAATGCATGAATTTTTTTTAAATTGTACAACCAACCATTATTTTGTAAGCTTCTGATTATTTAATCGTGGTTGCTTATTTATTCAAGGTAAGGTATTCTCCACTATACGTACAGTATAAATAAACATAAGCATAAATAATGACAGCATTACATTATAACAGATTACAAAATTTCTATTCAATTGTGTTCAAAAAGCTCTAATATACCATTTGTTTTCTTTATTCAAAAGATCAGCTTAAAGCAAATTAAAACTGATTTTACAACTCATATATTGTAGTCCTGGAGTGGGTTGGAACCTTTGATGTGAAGATAACATTGACGTACTTTTCCACGAAACACCAAAACACTATATACTGCACTCGACGCGCGTTTCGCCAACCAAGTTGGCATCATTTGGAGATGATTAAAACTAAACTTATGCTAACAATCTACCCTATTTATACCTAAACTATTGTCATGGTTCACCGAACCGTGACTGTGACAGTTCGGTGAACCGTGACCCACTAACCAATAAAGCGGGCTATTTGGGATAGGGCCTCTGTCACTATTTTTACACTTTATGATTTCCAAGCTTCAAATGCATCCAGCTGTCTAGTATTTGTGACATTCCTAATTAATCTTAAATTGCTAATATCTATTTTATGGTTGTTCTCAAACGCATGTTGGGCTACACTAGACTTATCTCTTCTACCATATTTGAGATGGGCCATATGCTCTTTAAATCTAGTTTGAATTGATCGTCTAGTTTGTCCAACATATTTTTGTCTACAGTCCTTACAGCTAATTTCGTAAATCCCCAACTTTTCGTTTGTTTCAATTTTGTCTTTTCGATTGCCTAAAAGTTGTTGTAGTTTGTTTCCCGATGAATGAACCACCGTCATACCTACATCTTTAATTATCTTACCAATACCACGGGTGAATCAAAGATCGAGTGGAATCGATACAAATTTCGGATTTTCTCTTTCATTTTGAAAGGTAGAGGAATTTCGAATCAACTCTTTAAACTTTCATTTCCTAATTATTTGATCAATTAAACTTACAGAATATCCATTACTCGCAACTGTATCCTTAATCAATGCCTTTTCTTTTTCAAACCTCTCCTTATTGAGGGGGAAGCTTAATTGACGATGGGCTAGAAAATTAAAACTCGACATTTTGTGTTGAGCACAATGGTGAAAATGGTAGTTGTCCAGAGTTTTCAGTTTCGTATGTGAATTTAACTGAGGCGAAACGACTGTTTAATTTAGATACAAAGTTATCAATATCAGAGACTTTTGTATCGAACACTGCAAAATCATCATCCACATTCCTAAGCCAAACATTGGGGAAATACTCGAATTCTTCTTTTGCTTCCGTCTCGAATCTGTTCATGAAGAGACTGGCACTGAATGGTCACAGAGTTACCCATTGCTATTCCTTCATGTTGTTCGAAGAAATTATCGTTGAATCGAAAACAATTTTGTCTCATGCAAAGTTTAGTGAATTTAAGGTATTATTTTACGACATCTTAACTGAGATTGTTTAATTCGAGTAGATCCTTAAGGTAGTCCAAGGTCTGTGGTATCGGAACACTTGGAAACAATGAACAAACGTCAAAGGAGATCAAAATTTCACCTTCTTGCACCTGAATATTTTTCACCTTATTAATGAAATCGTTGGAATTAATCACAGAGGAACTAGGTGGTGCAATAGATAAATTTTCGAACTCTTCGGTTAACCATTTTGATAGATGGTAAGTCAGCGATCCGATTGCTGAAACAATAGGACATACCGACTTTCCTGGTTTGTGTATCTTAGGCAAGCAGTACAATCTAGGTACACTTGGGTTAGATACATGTAACTTCCTATTTAAAGCTGAAGTAATAAGATTGTTGCAGGATTTAAGTACATTTCTTACTTCAGTATCCATTTTTGGTAATGGATTTCTAGAAAGTTTTTTATAAGGACCATTACTAATCAGATTGTCTACTCTTTCATAATAGTCCTCTTTATCTAAAAGAACACAACCTTATTGCCCTTATCAGCTTTTAAATAAAAATAATTTTTCTCACGCAACTGTTTGATAATTTTTCTGTCTCTTGTAGATATTAACTTTTTGTTTACTTTAGTGACAATATTTGTCGAGATTTGATTTCTGCAAGCTTCTCTGACAAATCCTTTAGAGGAATCAGGAAGGTATTGAATTGAACTTTCAACACTTGCAACAATCTCATCTAAAATGCCTTTAGAGGCAGGTAAAGCAAAATTTAATCCCTTGTTAAGGAGATTAATTTCTTCTTTATCAAACGACTGTGAGGAATGATTTTCTACAATGCTGAGAACTTTTTGAGGAACACTTTCTTTTGACGTACTACAGATTAATCTTTTGAGTTTTTTATTTTGTGACGACGTTTTCTTAATAAATTTCGCGTTAATTGATATAAACATGTTCCTCTGAAAGTCACACCATTGTTCATGTTCTAAATTATTTAACTTATAAGTGAGCTTTTTGTAAAGTACATATGCTTGTAATTCAAGCGTACTTCATTTACTGTACAGATACTTAATTTATAAATCCAGCCATTTCTACTTTGCAAACATTGTAACTTTATTTGAAATGTTTGAAGAATTTGGAATTTTAACTTGAACAAAATTTGGAAATACTGAACGACGTTTGCAAGTTTGGTTTCTAAAAACTTGCAATCCTTCAAGGATAAATGAATATTTAAGCACATTGTGTCACATCCGCCTACAAGTATTACCGTAATTTAAAAAATGATTTGATATTTATTTTGTAGGTAATCATATCCCCAATTATTATTTAGTTTAATAAATTCAAAGCAATGTGTAATATATACTGTCTGTATAGCAAGAAGAAATTAAATTAAAATAAATACACTAATCGCATTTTCATCTTTTGTATATAAAAACTGTGTGTGTCCTTAAGTTCGTTGTTTTGGCCATTTCGAGCACCTAATGGAGTGAAGAATCACCGTTGGTAAAGAAGACACGGAGGTTTTTTACGAACAATGTCATGTCAAAAGTCTACTATCACCTATGGCAAACCAAACCTGATTAAGAGCGTGATAAATTCACATTACCACAAACGTAGGATATATTACAAAAAATTACCCGCAAACAGAAAGTTTCTACACATGAAAAGTAACTCGCGACTGTCATTTCGGTTTTTCTCTTTCTCATCATTTAAGATAACTGAGCATACATATACACAAGGAAATCCTCATATAAACACTTAAATTAAATCAAATTCAAATAGTATTAAAGTGCAAAAGACTGGTGTGTGCTTCTCTATCACAAGAGTGATGAAAACGACACCTACAGTGCCCATGGAAGCTTTACTTTTTCTTTTTTATAGAAAGATGCGGCATTGTGAATGACTTTAAAGTTACAATTTGTAGTCTTATAGCATAACAAATGTATGGTCACTTCAGAAAACGACAGACTGACGCGTCCAGCTATATTAGTGGCTCAGAAATGATTCAGAAGAAGGCATATACTAACTAATACATATACAATTGAGGATCTGAGAATGAAGAGTCGGTAAAAACCATTTTTGGCTAAATCGGTTTTACCAATTTTCAATTACCTAACTCATCGTTTGGTACAAGAACTAGGCTTATCAAGTAATTAGTTCTAATACTAGATGGCGTAAATGTATATCTATGAAATAATGAGAATGAAAAACGAGTATATCCTGGATATACCTTTTTTCTTTCTTAGTTGATTTGTTAGTTTGTTGAGGTGCTAGAAGTATGGCGCATTGATTCTGATAGTGGCGATATAATATGCGAAGAATTCGATGACACAGACGCTGATCCTGATTATGTTGATTCGGATAGTATGAACCGGAAACTTATGCACGTTTTAAAGACAATAACAAAATTAAATTTAAAATAACGTACGAGTTTTATGCCAATATTTTTAATATGCATTTTAATTAATCATTTGGCAAGCCCAAGACTGATGTGTGTAATACTTGTGACAAGTTTAAAAACCAAATAGAATCCACTGATGGAGGCGCAAAACATCAGTTGAATAGGGATCATCAACTTCATTTGACTAAATCCAACAAGTTCTATGAGGATCTTAAATCAATTTGTCAAACCGCAAAAACTGATGAAAATATTGATGCGATTATTTTTGATTATCAACAGTACCCATTTTGCCCATAGGAGATATCTTCTATAAATGACAGCTGTGGGTATATAACCAATGTTTCTATTCTGGAACTGACCGATCATCCATGTACATGTATGATGAGACTGTCGAAAAAAAGGAGCATGAGAATGTTTCGTTTCTCAAAAATTACATTGATAATAACATTGATCCTTCCGTCAAGTCTCTCTACATTTTTACAGACAACTGTGTTGGACAAAACAAAAATTTACTGTTGGTTGAGTTTTGTCCATGTTGACGGCAACAGGTAGATCTACTAAAATTGTTCATAGGTTTCCAGAAAGAGGTCACTCGTTCTTACCATGTGACCGTAAATTCGGTCTTGTTGAAAAAGAAAAGAGAAAAGTTACATAACTGTATTTATCCAAGGAATGGATTTCCAATGTTTTACAGACTTCCAAAACTTTTACAGTGATCAATGTTTTATCTAATATGATTAAAGATTACAAGTCATATTTGCCAAAATTTTTCAAAAAAAAATTTCAAAAACTTTACCGTGACAAAATATAAAAGCTTTTCTTATGAGCAAAGACAGTTTCCATGTACCATACTATAGAAAACAGTCCAACTGTTTTTTTTTTTCTTTTCAAAGATTCTGCCTCCTTGAAAACTTTAGACTGGAGTGAAGTGAAACAGCTCTACACAAGAAAAATTCAGATAAATCCTAAAAAACTAGAGAACTTACAAGAAATTTCTCAGTACATACCGCAAGCATATTAGGAATGGTACTATACCTTAGAACATAACGATGCGGAGGAGAGTGAAACAAAAAATTCAGAGTCCGATGAAGAAACTTAATTCTTATTTAAAGTAATAATATAATAAGTTTGAAGTAATTTATGAGTAACATAATGTCAGTATGAAACCTGTAACACAAAAACTTAATCCAAAATACATAAAAAATCCTGAAAAACAGTATAAGTTGCAATTTTGCTCAATTGGAAGAAGAAACAGGTATATCCATTTTTTTCAAAAAAAAAAAAAAAAAATCTGCAAAACTGGAAGAACATATCACTTTTTATTTGACACTGACTATTGTAGTAGTAATAGATTTAAAGCAAAAATTGACAAAAAAATCCCAAATTTCAAAATGTCTGGTTAATAATCAATTTCTTGCCTCCTCGTAAAATTTTAATTTTGGTTTTTACCTAGTTATCATACTTGTATCCTCAATTATACAAGTGGTAATGGAGACTACTAAAACAACCATTAGTGTAAAAGCAGGATGACCTTGTCGGCCCTGAATAACTAGAGGATCAACACCAATCTACTTTTGCAAATCAGCAAGGTATCCGAAACAACAGTACCCAACTCTGCCAGATAAAGGGACCCGATGGAAATTAAAGACACGAGTTAAATGGCACGTTGGATCACAATCATTCGACAGTACTCCGCATGGTCCAGATCGAACTATGATACTCTAGATGGATATATTTATGTGTCACACTGACTGGTGGATAACTCAGGGAGCTGCATATGCATGGCCATAACTGCTCACAGTAGTAAAAGAGGCAAGCGTTGTCTCCACCTTGTGCAAGTACAACCCTTATTGTAGGTGTACTCATAGAATACTGAAAAGTAACAAACACCATCACACACTGGAGGGTTTAGATAACCTCAGGTTAGGTTAGGTTAGGTTTGTTGTGAGTGGGTCTCAATAGACCCTCCACTGCGGCCATCAGCAGGCCTATTGTGGCTCACTCCTAATTATATTTCACCCAATAAGTTCAGTCTCTTAATGAAACTGATAACTTTATTGGGTGAGAATGTGTCCAGATCCTCTGGCAGCAGTTGCCCTTTGCCAAATATTGAGAATCAGATCCTCTCCACAGCGGAACAGGTGCATAAGATGTGGTCTGCCTTCTCATCATCCTCCAGGCATAGACGGCACTCGGCGTTTTCCGCTAGGCCGAGTTTATGCAGATGATAGTTTAGTCGGCAGTGCCCGGTATATAGGCCTGTTAGAGTTTTCAGGTTTACCCCGTTTAACTCTAAAAGTTTCTTAGCTCTTGATTTCAAAGGGTATTTTATAAACGCCTTCGAATGAACTAATCCTGGTAACTTGCCAATACTGGACAGCCCAGGTTGAAATAGCCATCTTGGCAGTACTTGAGGATATACCAAGTATCGGTTCTGGTCCGATGAATTGTGATCCCGCTCCTTCTCTGGCTAAGGAGTCCGCTATTTCGTTACCTTCCATACCAGAGTGGCCGGGTATCCAGACCAGAGTCACTTTGTTGTTCTTGCTCAAATGATTTAGAGCTTTCTGACAGTTAAATACCGTTTTGAAGTTACACCGGTAGGAGTCAAGAGTTTTTATAGCTGCTTGGCTATCTGAGACAATTTTTATTGATCTGCGTGTAAGATGCATATATTCCAGCCTTCGTACTCACAGTTCAATGGCATGAACCTCAGCCTGAAAAACAGTTGCATGAGTACCTAGGTTTGAGACTATCCTTACCCTTGGTCTGTAGCTGTGTACTCCGGCTCCTGTTGCCTCGGGAGTTTTGGAGCCGTCTGTAAACCAACAACTGTCTGCCTTCAGTAGGTTGGCTTTATTCCGATCCCACTCATCTCTTTCTGGAGAAAAGATGTTGAAGGTCAGCTCGTAGTTGGTCATGGTAGGCGTAGTATCCGAGGGCATTCCCAGGATGCTGTGATTCTCTATGTCATCCAACAACCTGTTCTGCTCCATGATACTAGTCTGCGGCATATTAATGGCCGCTTGTTGCAGTCTGTAGGTTGCCCACCTGGCCTCTCTCTCCAAATATATATGAAGAGGGGGTAAATTCAGGAGGATTTCCATTGCAGCTGACGGTGTGGTGCTAATTGCTCCTGTTACCGTCATGCATGCTAATCTCTGCAGTCCAGAGAGTTTGGATTTGGCCGTCTGCCGTCTGTTGTAATCCTCAACGATTTGTATAAAACTATAAGGACAAGATTTGGGGATCAAATGAGAGCACTATATGAACATTATTATGAGTGATTGCCTGTGGTCTGAAATACTCGTAGGTGATTCGTACAAGCACCTTTAAAAAAATGCCTTAAAGTAATCAAGAGAGAGATGTGATAAATGAGTCCTCATAATCCTATCTTTGTAGGCTTAAAAATAAAATTATAGGATTCGAAGATTTGAATGAATTTG
Source organism: Rhamnusium bicolor (assembly GCA_029963845.1). Classification (NCBI taxonomy): domain Eukaryota; kingdom Metazoa; phylum Arthropoda; class Insecta; order Coleoptera; family Cerambycidae; genus Rhamnusium; species Rhamnusium bicolor. Next base: position 5,241,825 of record JANEYF010002501.1, read on the forward strand.
AACTATTCTACAAATCTTTGAAACTGGAAAGAATCCAGAAAATTTTAATTAGTAAAATGAAATTTACATTTTATTTGATTTAATCTTCTTCATTTAATAAAAGGAGCCTATTAGACAAACTTCTACTACTTCATAAGGTGTAAAATAAATATTATTTCAAAATTCATTTTACGACACGAAGTTAAGTACATAATTAAAACGTCAAAATTTAAAAATTGTATTGTTCATCGGAAATTGAGGCAGATTTAATGAACCTAACCGATAGTGTAACTGTATTTACCATATAAACCTCATTATGAACGCGGTTTTCTCAAAGATAATGGCAACATATAATTGTATATTGCTGAAAAACGCTAACAGTTATATAGCTTCGTCAGACCATCAGTCATTCTTATTACAAACTACAAGCCGTAAGCTATGATATATTATACCTTGTATATGGGTATTTCAAAAATTTAGGATAATGGCTATTACCTAATACTTAAGATATATCTTGATTTTATTATTAGAGTTTTATTTTTTCTAGTCTTATAAACAGTTTGCTACAGTTTCTTATTTTTCAAATAAAAACATACTTATCGCGCAATATCACAATTAATAGCAATAAAGTATCAGCAGCATTTAATCGAACGGTTGAACTGTCGATACCTTTAGATATGGTTCGGACTCCACAATTAACTAATTATTAAAGCTGCAAATCGTTTCTGTGTATCAGGGTCGTAGAGTACAGATGTACTTACTGTCGTCGGCATTCACCTTGATCGCGAAACTCTTTCTCCAGTCCAGTCTATTATTAGCTTTCGAGCTGTGTACACGTTAAGTCACTTGGACGTATTGCATATTGTTTTTATGTTTTTGTTTTATTTGTTGTACTGTATTGTTGATATTAATTTAATAATAAAGCATGGCAGACGTACGCAGGGGTAGAAAACGGCCATTTGCTGACAAAGTGAATAAATTCATAGGTGAATTCCCGGATTTATTCTATGATGGTGCTAAAATAATTTGTAACGTGTGCGAGAAAGATTTGATGTGCTGGGATAAGCGTGATTGTGAACTTCACGTAAATAGTGTACACCATAAAAATAAAAAAATGGCGTGCCTTCGACAACACAGTTTATGTTTGATTTACTATTAATGCTGATTGCCTGTGATGTTCCGCTGCATACACTCGATAAACAACCATTTCGAGAGTTCTGGAATAAATACAATGCCCAGGTCAAATTACTAAGTCGCACAACGTTATGTAACTATCTACCAACTATACACGCAGACATGGTAAATAAGATGAAATGTGAATTAAAAAATACACAGCTGTGGTTTTATCTGTTGATGAGACAACAGATTGTAAAAAACATTCTATTTTAAATGTTATAGTACGAGTACTGGACCCTCTTAAACCGACAGTTCCACTGTTACTAGCTAGCAAAAGACTAAGTCAGTGTACTAGCGAAACAATTACCAGGGTGGTGCTGGAGACGTTAGAAAAATTTGAACTGTCAAAAAGTCAAGTGTTGATGTTTCTGATTGATGGCGCCGTGACAATGCGTTCGGTAGGCCGTTCTTTGCAAGAACAAGATTGTACGTTTATACATGTTACAAAATGCATGCTTTACATCTTGTGGCAGAAACTATTCGAAAAGGTTTTCCAGAGGTGGATGCATTAATAGCAAGTACAAAAAAAAGTGTTTCTTAAATCTCCTAAACGTCTCCGTGCATTTCATAGCAAGTGTCCCGGTATTCCTGAACCACCACAGCCGATTCTTATACGTTAAGGAACAAGGTTGCAGGCAGCTTTTTATTATGCTGAATATTTTCAACAAATAAAAGCTGTGATGATTCAATCCAGATGAGGCTGCAGCTATTAAGGAAAGCCAGACAAAATTCAAAGATATTTCCTTTGAAGCAGCTTTAAAAAATATTGCGAAGAACTATAAACCATTACATGAAAGCATAAGAAAAAATTAGAGAATAGTGCGTTGTCGTTAGCGTAGTCACTGCAAATAGTGGACGAAGTAAATCTACTGCTACACGATATAGGTGACGCAACAAATGAGCGCGTTAAAGAAAAGTTCGCGAGTGTGTTAACTAAAGACACCGGTTTTACCAAATTGAGACAAATATGTGATGGCCCAGTCCCAGATCCGTTAAGTGCGTTCAAAGACTATTTTACGTATGCGAATATTACATCAGTAGATGTCGAACGGTCGTTTTCAAAATATAAGAATATATTTTCACCAAAGCGAACATCACTCATGGAGACAACCATAGAAACATACCTGATGCTGCAAAATGGCTACACATCTTCTCCAGTTTGTGAAAAGCAAGCTAGTTCATCAAGCTAATTAAGAGGGTAAGTTTTACATACATTGTTATAAATTGTAACAGTTTATTGTTTTTCATATTAGTTAATTTCGCGTACGCCACTGTCCCACGGAACATTTTTTACAGCCCTGCTAATTATAAAGTCTCGTTCCACCTTAGCTGATGAAAAATCTTAGTTTCAGAGGATTACATCATTTTAAAAAAACAAAATGTTAATTGTCAGCTGCTTTACACTGAACCTTATTTTGCTAAAAACCGCCTTTTTGAACTCGTTGTTTTGTATGAATTGTAACATTTTTGTAATCGGTATATAATTGGCGCTACTTTAAGTTTTGAAAAAACCCTGAAACAAAATACTTTTGAAATCAAATCTAAATGAATATAGGCACTTTTAACACACCCTGTATTTCACATTCGTCTGTTTAATAATATTTTGATCTTAATTGTTACAAGTAATACGGATTAAATTAGTTCAGTTTTTAGTATTCGTAAATAACTTTGAAATCAACAAAAACATTGAACAAAAATCAGTTTGTCGTTAGGATATGTTTTATTTCCTCCCCAGGTTTTCGCATTTCCTTTTTTATCCTAAAGGTTTATTGCACTCAAGCGCGTTAAGTTGTAACTTGTGAGTTGGCGTTCAAGATCTGTATCTGAAATGCGTGACAAATGTGGTGAAGCAAAGATATAAATTTCATAAGAATAATTTGGATAATGCAGTAAGTTGTCGAATTTAGAAATTCCATAAGAGCGTCAACGTTCATAAAGTGATCGTTGCCGCTAGCAGAAACGTGTTAGCATACATTACTCAGTGACAGGGCGGCTGTAGAAGCCTTTGTTGTAGGATCGAAACAGGCTAATGTCATCCCGAGGCGCACTCGTTCAAGACAATCCCATTTGCTGTCAAATTGGAGCCAAAATCATTATAAAACCACGCATAGGATCGTAACATGACTCGAATGTAAAAGTACGGTTACGCGGTTACGGCTACGGGAAGCTCCCGCTCATCCGACCGTCCGCTTCGGCTATTTACAACACCGTCAATTCCTATAATAATATACCACAACGTTCAATAAGCCACAGTTTCTCTTGATCTGTTGCACAAAATCTTCCTATAACAAGGTATACTGTGTTTATGAGAAACATCGCGAATTATAAATTATGCTTTAAAAAAGGTAAAAATAATATATTGCTTGCTCAATTTATCATATGAAGCATTCAATTATTTTCAGCTTTGACACGTTTTTATCTAATTGGTCTGTAAATTTAGTTGGACAATCTTAGACAGATTTTTGTCATTGCTTAAAGGAACACACGCACCGGCACCAGTTTTTTAGTAAAAATTCAGTTATCAGACATGTTACTTTAAACTATTATTTAATTATTTTTAGTTATTTATACAGACAAATTTTAATTTTAAAATTATATTACAGTTAATTCGAATTTTGAAGATTCTTACTCTTATCAATCAAAGAGGCTAGACTCTATACAGTTATTAACTAGGAATGACAAAGTGTAAAGAGTAACTGTTATTAGGTGTCGTGTTTTTAAGGAAAATAGGAAAGTGGGCGTACACACCTGGGGGAATAACCAGCAAACTACAAATTGCTCTCGACGGGTGGTTAGGTTATTTATTTCAAAGCTAAAAGAAATTCGCATCTAGATATCTGTATAAACTCGATTGTATTTGTTCTGAAGAGTTGCATAGTTATAATTTGTGATCACTGATCAGTTTATTTACTCATACATTTATTTAAGAGAAGAGCTACAGGATTCAGTTGCTGACGATTACTAAGCGACATTTTAATGACTTTTGTATTGATTTAAATTAAAAAATACATCAATAGTCAAGCTACTAATCAAATGTTGCCGATTTCACGGAAGAAATCATATGATAAAATGTTTAACATTTTTCCATTTTGATTTTGGGTAGTGTTCGGAAAACACACGACGCAGAAAATACACGGCACAAATTAACGAGGTGACTGTATTCACTAAAACACAAAAAAGTTGCTGTGAACCTAAAAAAAGGCGCACAGATTTGTGCACAAGGGTTTAGGTTAGTTGTTCGGGTGTAAGAGATTTGGACAGTTTAAAATCAGCTATTTTTGTATATATTTCGTCGCATGAGAACCACAAAGTTCTAAGCGACATTTTGCTCAACACAGAGATTTTTATTACAACCTACTGTAAATATTTATCTTCATCTTTCTGGCTAGGAAATTTCACTATTGAAAGGAAGATAGCAGATAGCGTCATAGACTTCTTTCTATATGACCCTAAGACCCTTAAGAGCCTACAAACCATGTTAAAATAATTCAGTTGCGTTAAAACAGACAATCTAATAACATATAACAAAATTGTAAAACAAATTCCTAATAATTAATAGTGTAAGTAAATTGTAATGTAAAACAACCATAACTATGTTTTTAAAATATTATATTAATTGTAGTTCTCTGATGATGGTGTAATGAACCAAAACGTTAGAAAATAAATAATAAAATTAATTATACCTGACCGAAATCCCCACAAAAAAAACTATCAGATATTAATTGATATTAACGGTCATGTATTTTTTTTTTTTTTATATATATATATATATATATATATATATATATATATATATATATATATATATATATATATATATATATATATATATATATATAATGGAATATAAATGTACAAGAGTACATTCATCGGGCCCTGGGATCACTTGCGACACCGAATCTTCAGAGGTTGGTATTATGTCAGGTTGATAATGCCAGACCCCACATACTTGTCATAATGGAAAGGTTCTTTACAAGATCCTTGTACAACCGTTCTTCCATGGCTCACAAAATCATTTAACCTTTCACCACTCGAACGGGACATGATAGGCAGACAGCTAGGTTGATTACTAGTCCCACCAATAGATTTTCAGCGCTTGCGACAAAAGGTTCAGACAGCTTTGTTCATAACACCTCAAGAAAACGTTGATCAGCTAATTCGACAGAACTTATATCCAAGGCGTTATGTTATAAGGCATATGGAAGCAAGTCCCTTTAGCCTTCCTAAAAAGGAAGAGTACATTCACAGGGCCTAGGAATCTCTTGCAATACCGTATCTTTAGAGGTAGGAAAAACCCTATTTTCCAGCAAAATAATGCTGTCACAACCATTAGGTTCCTACTAGATGCTGATGCAAACTTTTTCCAGAGCCCGCAAGATTACCTCATCTGTTGACAATCGAACATGAATGAGACATGGTAGGTTGACGGCTAGGACGATTTTTGATTCCACCAATGAATCTTCAGTGCTTATGCAAAAGGTTCAGATAGCTTCGAACGTAACCCACTAATTCGAAGCATGTCTCGCAAAATTGAAGCATGTGTGAGATTGTATTGAACACTATTAATTTTGAAGATATCGCTCTCTAATCATAATGAAATTTTAAACATTTGATACTTTTTCTACGCCATGTTGTTTTATAGAATATCATTAAAATATTTTAACGTTTGTAACGATTATAAATTTAATTAACTAAATGTTTGCTTTTGCCTGGATATTTTTGGTTTTCTGTCCAAAATTGAATCTTTATTAACTAAAAAATAAAAATGTAGAAAAACTGCCAGTATAGTATTATATACGAAATAAATAAGTAATAAATAAACATCATAGAAATTAGACAACCCCGAACCCCGAGGGTTACACTTGTGAGAAAATACGGACACACAACCATTCCCACCTACATTGCCAGTGCCTGTGGCGGGATTCGAACCCGCAGCTACAAAGAAAGCTTATCTAGTCACATTTGCCATCGCGCGTTCTAGCCAACTACTCCATCGAGCCGGTAAACGTTTATACAAATAAATACAGAAAATTTGCTCTGGTTCCTTAAAAGGACAATGATGAATACGTTTTTTGTTATGTAACATTAACTGTCTCTCCTAAAAACTAAGCGCACTCACGAATTAATATGAAAAATAGCTAAATAGTATATAAAGCATTTTAGATATTGTCTGCTGCTGCCTATCTATTTGGTATTATTTAGGCATAGTAATTCACAGCAGACCAAATAGGTTTTGTGGTCCTGTAATAGCGATATGCCTCCACCCATCCATATAAATGTGACAAGAGACTATTCTAAGTGGCGTATCAATGGGGGCGTAAACACTTATACGAGTATGCATCACTTGGCATACAGTGTGGTTTATAATTTTTATTTTGTTAACTTTCATTTATATAAATGTGTATTTGATAAGAACTCAAAAGCTGACAATTTTAAAAAAAGGATCATTCTTTTAATACGTAAAAAGGTTACTTTCTTCTCTTCAGTGCTAAATAGAAATTGTATAGAAAGTTAAGGGTCAGCTTACAAGGATCCAGAAGTTAGCAAAGTGCTAATAAGGTTTTTTGTTAAGATCTGAGAATACTGTAGAGCGGTAGGGAGTATTCGAAACCTTACCCTCTTTCGTTACGTTACGATTTATGCTGACAACTGAGGAAATCGTAACGAAATGTAGTAGCGTAATAAAACCCACAACGAAATTTGTAATGGAATACAATAACGTAACGAACGTTTCGTTCGTTAGGTTACGACTTCGATATCTCGAGTTCTATGATAGCTAGAAACTTGATTTAAAAACTTAAGTAAACTAGACAAAAAAGCCTATAAGCGTAAATTGTTTTCGAATATACAGGGTGAGCCATGACGATTCTACAGGGTCAAGTAACATGTTTTTATATAAAATGCCATGTATGTCAGAACATTTTTTGAAACCTCTTTGTGGCCTCCTTTCACCCCTGTATTATTATTGCCTTTCTCCGAACCACTTTAATGTAATAATTTTGTTTGTTGAAATTATGCCATTTGTACGTGTATATTAAAAAAGTCACTAGTCACAATTATCGATTTTAAGAATAAAATATGTTAGTACCAGTTATGAGGCATGTGTGTGATGACACTCAGCCATTTTCACTTTCTAAAAGTATACAGGGTGGCCAAGAATCATTTTTAAATTTACAACTATTTGAACTGAATTTTCTCAATTTCTTCAAATGGAACACCCTGTATATTTTTGGACGATGTGATATAGAATTGAAAAACGAACTTTTTTTTTGTACGTACATTTCTATGGCTGTTTGTAACAATTTTCGATTTATTGAACAATAACTGTAAAATCAGACGCACTATTGCCCCACCCTGTATAAAACACGACTGGCATTACATTACATTCATCTGGTTAATCACCTTATACTTTTGTAGAATTTTAAGATCATAACAAAATATGTCGTTACAATTTCGTTATATTTCAGTAAATTAACTTAACCCGTTTCGCTATAGTATGATCATGTTGTAGTGAAATAACAAAACATTTCGTTAATAATCGTTTACATTCCAAGAAAATAAGGAAATGATTCATTGCGTTCTGAAAAAATAACGAAACCTTTCGTTAAATTTTCGTTACGTTAGAGTACAATAAAATGTCGTTCCGTAATAATATCCTTACGTTTTTGACAACGTAATGTAAAGAATCTAATCTTTCGTTACAAGTGTTTTTTTTATAAAATATATAAGAAGTATACCAACTACACAACTGGCTTGGTGGTGTAGTTGGCCAGAGCATGCGATGGCAAGTGTAATAGAAATCTTCTATCGTAGCTGAGGGTTCGAATCCCGCTACCAGCACTGGCAATATCGAAGGGAATGGTTATATATCCACTTTTTCTAAGTGTAACCCCCTTCTAGACAGCTTCGGCTTTGGATTCCGGGGTTGTCTAATTTCTGTGGTGTTTATTTATTTTAGTTCCTTAGGGCAAACGCTCTTTAAGAGTTAGGGTATAACAGCACTTTTGAAATTTATATTAAATTCCCAAGTACCATCTTCCATTTGATATCCCACTGGCAATGGGACATTTTATATAGGAGTTATTGTACATATATATTGTCAAGGTGAATTCCGATGATCAATTGTTTAAACTCTTGAAGTTACGGGACATTGATTTCTTACTAATAATTCAAGAGTTAGATTACGTAATATCTGTTTATATTTTTGAACAATTTAGTTCAAAGTTCACATTAGAGATTTATTTAAGTGATTAATTGTCACTTTTGTGAAATTGGCAATTTTTAAATTATACCTTCTCGAAAATTCTATTACAGACGCCTGTGTTTTCTTTGAAAGTGTAACGAAGCGCCACCACAAATGTCAGTTGAGCGCCCCATATCGCGCTTTCATGAATAATTCCTCACATATTTACAAGGCTGTCAAGTGGTCCTTTGTCATGCAAAATTCTGTCGCAACGTCATTTTCACTTCACAAAACGTGAAACCGAAAAATATCGCACCGAGTTTGAGCACAATCAGATGCAAATTTGACGTAATGTGACTCCTGCTCCCTGTCCTTTAGTTGACTAGTTCAATGAATTTTCATGATAGTGTTTCGATAGCCATGAAAATTTCTGGAACAGAGATTTTGCATATTTGGCCCAGTAGAACTATATAAAACTCAAAACTAAAAGGACACCTTTTGTATTTTATATAGCTGTAATACATTTATAATTTGAAAAAATAATTGGTAATAATGAATTTGCTATACTTGGTGAAAATCATCAACTATAAACAAAAAAATAAAAGTGTAAGAATTTCGATTTTTAGTTAGTTGTACAACAAGTGTAGAAACTATAGTTTTGCGACCGAAAACAACTGAGTTCGACATAAATTTTCTATACGTGTTATACGCATAATTTTGTCTACATCTACAAATGAAGAAAATTAAAAAAAAAATCTACAAAAATGTAATTCATAAAGCAATCCATTAAGGTTCGGCGTCTGTTTTATTTTAATATTTGTTATCCTAATCATTATAGTTAGTCCGCTGCTATGTAAATAGGAAATATGTGAAAAAAAGTAAATAAATTTCACAAATGTTAGTCGCCATTGTTGTTTGTGTCGTAAGTTTTTTTAAAAATATTGAATTTGCATTAAAATTGGTTTATTGGACGATAGCGAAGAAGAAACCAGGTTTCATGTACTCCACCAGACTTAGCGAATAAAGTAACGTTGAGTTTGTTACTGGAAAGATAAGAAAAAGTTAGGTACCTGGTGGCCTACATAAAATTTGGAATCTTGTGCAAAGGAAACAAGTTTCCATCCACTCTTGCTGAGAATGTTTTACTAGCGTATTTTGCTAAAAAAAATCTGAGTTAATGAAATCTTCAACTCTATGGAGTGAGTATTCTATGTTAAAATATCGACTCTTATAGCGTAGAAAAATATGGATATTTCAAAAAAGAATATAATCAAAAGAAGACTAAAATTATAGACAGAAACAAAATTACTAAGATGATATTTTACAAGTTGTTGGCTGTTAAAGTAGAAATTATTTCTTCAATAAAAAACAGAAAAAACTTTCTTTCCTATTTTTATTTTTAGAGGACTTTCAGCCAGGTACATGAACAATTTATCCTACGTTTCGTCCGAGTTTTCGGACTTTTTCAAATACAATCGGATTTTGGAGCTACAACCAAGAACAAATTAAAACAATTCACAAATATCAGCAACAACATTGTAAGGCTTTTACCTTGAAAATGTTTTTCCTCTAGCCATTTATGACAAAAAATGAAAAACCCTTAAGTTAAGCGTCTCCTCGGCACTATATAGCTTTAAAACGAAGCATCTTACAGGGAATATTTACAAGAATTTTCTTATTATTTGTAATAAAAGAAGAATTCAGTATATTCCGAACACCCTGTATAGAAAATTGTGTTCAAAATAAAATCAGCATTGCAAATAAATAGAAAATGTAGTGTTTTCGAGTTGGTTGCAGTGATGGGACCTAGGGAATTCTTTTTCTAGATTTAGGTTTTTATTTCAAATAGAGAAATAGAGAATTTAAGGGATCTTTTAAAATTTTAGAGAATTCTAGGTATTATTTCTCTTTATATAAGAGGTTGGTTAAGATGACCGAAGGCATTAAAATTTAAGAAAAAAAGCAATAACACTAAAGATCTAAATGTTAAATTATTGCCCACAAATACGAATGTTATATAAGGTGATCTCCGATTTTTCCTTAAAATATCAAATTGTAATAATTGCAATATTAATTCAAATATCCATTAGGTTAATGTTTCTTTTCAATTTTTTTGAATAACATATAACATATAAATGTTTCAGTTTTTGTATTTTGACTTAAGTTTAGGTTTGTTAAATATGTTTGATATCTATAAAGGATGCCAGAAATAAGATGGTATAAAAGTGTGCTGCAAAATGCCGCAAATTTTCGGCAACTTTTTGAGCACTCTTGCGGAAACCGCTGTTTTCTACATTGAAATACAATTACTTGGGGATCAGAACTTCCTCACCGTAGTAAAACTCGACGTGTGGTGGAGTTAATAAAAGTAAGTTTTGACGTTTCAAAAAAGTCACATTTTGACGTTTCAAAAAAGTCACATTGGTGGAATGTTACTAATATTTTTTTTGACATTGGGACGATTTTGCTGATCAACGAACTCAATCTCTTCCTTAGCCTCTAGAATGTGTGTACCAAATTTGAAAGCTTTATCTCAAAAACAGTAGCTGCTATCGCGAACCACACAAACAGACACACAGACACAGACAGAAAAATTTTTCTGTCTGAAATTTTGTGTATCGTCATAGTTGGGCGAGATTCGTCCAGAAATGCAATAAAATTTTCAAAATGTTTTTCACGAATACATAACTTCCTCACTGAGGGGTAAGGAAGTAAAATATACTTTCAGAAGCAGTAGTAGAAAAATATTTTTTTCCATTCCACGCCAGTGGCTTCATTAAATATTGACTACAGCGCTAAATTATTGAATACACAACATGAGATTTTACTTACAATTTTGTAATTAATCGTTTAAGTTTTCATCAAGTTTGATCTTAGTTATCTTAAAATATGTACACTATTAATGATAATAATAATATAATAATACAAAGAAAATTCGATCTTCTTACAAATTTTATTGATACCTATATGTTATAATAATAAGTGTCATTAAACGAAAATTAAACATTTGTATTTGTAATATTTACTACAGCTGTCTATATTTATTCTCAATGACCATGACGCCCTGAATGATCTCTTTGGATTCCTTGGAGGACTTCGAACCTGACGCTTATATTATTGGGCCCATCAATTTCCTTGTTTTCTAGTTTTCTTTTTCCACCAAAAACTTTTTGTTGATATGGATTTACACCCATCATGGTATTTTAGACTTGTTTCTGAATAGTTCTTGATCTTCTTGAGGGTGCACGATTTCGTGAATTTATCATACTGCTTGTTGTACTTCGCTGACACTGAATTACATACCAGTGGTCACCGCTTCGTATATTTCAGTACAAAGGTACAAAAAAAATCACTATGTTCTCCACCGTCACTTATATTTTCGGCTGAAATTGTTTTCTTTTTTGGCGGAGAGGTTTATTTAACAATTTTCTTTAAATATTTTATAGGGCAGTGGCTTAATACCCAAAAAGGGTGAGAAGAAACATTAACTATTGAATATTACGTTGTATTTTTTTTCAAAGTTATTATAAATTCAATGAAATATTTTAAAACTTTGTATGCTGCTTTAAATGCATAAATTATGTTTAACTAAATGTTTCAACAATTAATGTGACTTTTAAGACGTCTATTTTGATGGTCCTGAATATGATCCTACTAGCAGGACAAGTTGCCGACCTTTAATAATAATTAAAAAATTCAGTTAGTACTTATTAGTTACATGTCACAGTTTTGCATATTCCACTGTCATTTTCCTGGCAAGACTGTAATAGGTTATAATTAAATGATGTTCACATTCTACAATCGATTCAAAACTTCCAGTAGGTGAGGGTAGTTTTAAAAATGCATAGCGTCAATCCAACCTTTAAAATCCATTAAACTGGAGCATAAATGGGATTGAAATATAGTCGGATTAAATTCTCTTACCAGTTAAATTCCCCTTTTATTGTCCCAGTGCGTCGTATATCGCATATACATAAGTGTTGTTACTCCGCAAAAATGACAAAATGCGAACGTAAATGGGGTGAAAAAGTTTGTATTTCATCCACTTTACCACAGAGAGGGTAAAGTATCATGTGAAAAGTATAATCCCATATGTTTTTATATCTCGACAAAAAACTACAGATACAATTCATGTTCATTTTGGTTTTATACACAATTTTATACATTTTAAACTAACGATTGTAAATAACACAATAAATTTGCATTTGAATTGGAAACATTGTTATAAAGGATTAGTAATGTAAAACCACCCCAACCAACATATTCAAATTATACGATAATAATTCGTCATACTAATAGGTCAGAATTTTGCTTTCATCAATTTTGAGATGTGCAAATTTATCTGAAATTGTCCACAAATTTCCCAATGTGGGGAAGGAAATTAAAGTAAATATAAGAAGTCAAAAATAGGCAAGAGCAGTCATTTTATCAAGAGATGCGTTAGCATTTGGAGGTTATATGACCTTGTTATAAGTTAATTTGTGGTAATTTTAACGTAATTGTTTTCTATTTATATAAAAAAGCGGTACTTTCAATTGCAAGCTGGTAGATGGCTGAATAATTATTGGGAATAAAGATATTAAATGCTAATTAATGATGAAGAACTACCATGACGCCTAACTTAACGAGTTACCAGCTGGAAATAAATGAGTTAAATGAAATTATATTTGGATTTGTGTTCTCTCGCCATCCATGGAAGAGGAATAATTGCGAATAAAAATTTTCGATAAATATAATTACTATAACACTGGCGTGATTTTTCACAAAACATTAAAGCACCGTATACCGCACTCGACGCACGTTTCACCAACTGAGTTGGCATCATCTGGAGATGATTAAAACCAACCTTATGCTAACAGTGAAAATAACTTAGAATTTGACATATACAGAAAATATACTAGTACTTTAAGATGTCCCTAAGGATTCTCACCATTGTGTTCAACACAAAATGGCTACTTTTAATTTTCTAGTTTATCACCTATTAAGCCTCCCCCTCAATACGGAGAGGTTTAAAAAAGAAAAGTAATTGATATTCTATAACTTTAGTTGATAAAATAATTAGGAAACATAAATTTAAAGAAACACTTCGAGTTCCTCGACTTTTCAAATGAAAGAAAAAATACAAAATTTATATCAATTCCATACGATCCTCGATTCACCGGTGGTATTGGTAAGATTTTTACCCGATGTTGGGGATTTACGAAATTAGCTGCAAGAACTTTAATCAAAAGTATGTTGGACAAACTAGACGATCGATTCCAACTAGATTCAAGGAATATATGGCTCATCTCAAATATGATAGAGCAGATAAGTCTAGTGTTGTCCAACATGCGTTTGAGAACAACCGTAAAATAGATTATTTATGATTAATTAGGAATGTAACAAATACTAGAGAACCGGATGCATTTGAAAGCTTGGCGATTACAACGTGTAAAAATAGTATAAATAGTGACAGAGAGCCAATCTCATATAGTCCATTCTATTGACTAGTGAGTCCCGATTCACAGAACCGGAACAACAGATTAGGTATAACGTTATCATAATGTCAGTTTTAATCATATCCAGATGATGACAACTTGGTTGCTGTATATGGTGATTTGGTGCTTTGTGGATACCCACGTCAGTGTTAGCTTCACATCAAAGGTTCCAACATACTTCAGAATAATTATTATATTTCTAAAGTTTTTATTAAAGACCTCAAAAAAGGTGTAAAAACTTTTAGTAACAATTTTCGCAGAAGTCAAATTTTGATTAAAAAAAAACCAATTGCACATCACGTTTAAGAAATATGCCTTCTTATTTTGTTTTTTTTTTATATATAAAGAACACCGTATATGTTTTAAAATAACACGATTTTCCTCACTGTTCTGATTTCTAAAATACCAACATGTGTCATATTATCTCAAAATGTTTTTGGGATATTTGGATTTTGGTGTTAAAATATCGGTAATGATTTTGTTAATCGTAGTTGAATTTGAAAAAAGAAGAATAATTAACTATGACAGATATTGATTTTTGAAGAAACATTACTTTGACAAGTAAACTGCATATTTATTTTAGAAATGCAACTATTTTGTTTTCAAAGGCAACTATATTTAACAAAATCATTAACATTATTTTCATACCAAAATCCAAATATCTTAAGAACCCATTGAAATAGCATGTTGGTATTTTCGAAATCAGAAAAATAAGGAAAATCGATTTATTTTAACATATAGAGGGTATTCTATTTAAAAAAACAAAGTAAGATGTCATATTTCTATGAATTTGGATTCTGCGAAAAAAATTAGTTATGAAGGACTTTACACCATTTTGATAACCCCAAAAATTACTAAAAGTTATTTGAATAAAGGACATTTTCACGTAATGAGCCTATACACTCTAAAGCAAATAAGCAGCGCAATTAGGTCAAACGTCCCAATTTAGTAATGTCTAAGGCATGGGAAAAAGAAAGCATATTATGTTGGTCAACGCAAATTTTAGACAGGGAGGCTTTAAAGTAAACCAACTTTCATCCTTCTTAATTTAAAGTAAGAAACAAATCCTTCTGGGTAAATTTTTAATAGTAATTTCGACTGCTTGCTGTCAGTATTTCTAATAAGTCAGTTTTGATGGTAATTTGAACTCTATGACTAGTTGAAGGTAATAATTTTGCCAAGTGCCAACTTTTTAATAAAAAAATGCTGTTATAATGGAATAATTTGCAACCTGCAACGATAATACCGTTATGACTAAGATGATTTTTTTAAATCAATAGTGGATAACCGTTTACCTTGAAAAACATCTTTATTAAATCTGTGAACATTGAAGGTATTCCATGTTGGTTAATTTGGGCCTTAAAATAACTGAAGTGTCCATAAACTATGAAAGCATATTTAAGGTAAGTTTTAGGTAATTTAACTCACCACAATTACTCATAAGGTCAGTGGATCTTGAAGTCATCTTATAGGTAGGTAAGAAATAAGTACCACTTCCCTTATTCCATAGGTTCAAGAATTGTTTTGATGTTTGTAATATTAATTTTACACAAAATGGTACTATCATAACTTGACCATAGACCTTTATTACATGTACAAGAATTTTGATTTTCAAGTTTTCCATTTTATTTTTCGAAAACATTTTTAATAAAATATTATTTTTTTTAAAAAACACTTTGAAAGTTAATTAAAAACAATGGACAGACGTGTTGTAAATGTCCAATTTTGCAGATGCTCAAATGAAAATACGTAATATTTAGGAACAAACCGAAAAACAGTACATTAACATTAACACAATTGCCACTGATTTGTAAAGCTGTTAATATGATTACATTTTTAATTTTTCCTATTCCTTATTCTTTAATCGATTTTTAAGTTGCGGCTATATTTGTTGACGGCTGCATGAATCGCAATATTTTGGTTAGACATATCGTCTAAATATCTATGTTGTTGCATCTGCCGGTAACATCTGCTTTATCGAATAAAATGCTCCTTATATACCTCACCGTAAAGGTTGTGTTTCTCCACTGTTATACCATAAACATCTGTATCGGAAAATATAATTAATAATGAATGTTTTACTGTACAATAAAAATCATTTTCAGTGGCCAATAGGTATATTTCTATATTTTTGTGAGGGTTGACGTTCGGAACAGAATACACAAATTTAATTTTAATAAAAACATACGTTTAATGCCAGTTAAATTATATTAACAGTATTAATTCTCTTGATCTTTGCATTTTTGACATAGAACTGATAATCCACTTTTTAATAAGGCTTATTTATTAAAAATTTTAATCATTTTTTAGATATACTAATGCATGCATATCCCTCACAACAGATACAATAAACATAAGGTGGAGTGAAAAACCTTTTTTTAGATTTGCAAAACGGCAGGTATACCGAAAGTTGCAATTTAAAAGATGGGTTCAAATACAAAATCGCTAATTTTTTTGGACCCCAATTTGAAGTACCTTAACCACCCCCAAAAAATGTTGTTTCGTATGTAATAACAATTAGTTACCAGTCAGAATTATTAGTTTAAGTTTTAGTTTTTAGTTTTTTGTATTTTTGCATTTTTCTAAAACAATTTGATTAAAGTTTTGTGTTAAAATGAGAGTTATTTTGGACTGAAAAACTGACGCATTGGGGCACTTCAAAAAGTGAATATATTATACTGAAATTTAGTATACTTGTTATTTATTATGCAATGAAGCCTACTGCCAGAATATATTTTCGATGAGACACAATTTTCATGGGTTGGCTAGGGCACCACAAAGGGTAGTCCGAAAAATTTGCGATTTTGCACCTGAACCTACCTTTACATATGGCAACTTTCGGTATACCTACCGTTTTACAAATCCAAAAAAGTTTTTTTCACTCCTCTTTAATATACAGTGAGTGGTAATATTAAGTAGAATGAATATACAGAGCCTTTATAAATGATAGTAAAACACGTAATCAATTGGTACCTTTTAACTTGTGATTTTGTGTGTCATAGTATGGCAGTGTCCGATGAGGATTTTCGCACGTACGTCTCTATCTAAGGAATAGTTTTCAACTATCATTTGTTGACCAGACGACTGAACGAGGCTGTTAAAGATAACCAATTAGTCACGTGGTGTACGGTCATTTATGAAGACACGTTAGCTCTCAAGGAACAGTGGTCAATATTTTCAGCGAATATTAACCTTTCGATGAATAGTAAATAAATAATATTATTTGACACTAATTTTAGTTAATAATAGTGTGTCAAATGTATTAATGTAAATGATATTTTACACAAGTTGTTGGCTGTTAAAGTAGAAATTATTTCTTCAATAAAAAACAGAAAAACTTTATTTCCTATTTTTATTTCTGAAAAAGTCCGAAAACTCGGACGAAACGTAGGACAAATTGTTCATGTACTTGGCTGGAAGTCCTCTAGAAATAAAAATAGGAAATAAAGTTTTTTTGTTTTTTATTGAAGAAATAATTTGTATTAATGTAATTTTCCTATGCATTTAAAAATAAATTTGTCAAAATGATTTAACGCTATTCAGTTAATACACAACTAACAGATTAGACCAACCTCAACCTGAAATGAGGCACTTATTTTTACATATAAGATGTTCTTAAGATCCATGAATCTTATTATAGTAGGTAATTGTGGCGAGTTGAAATTAACAAAAACAAAATGCCTTCATGAACACGTTGTTATTTTGAGGACCAAAATAACCTAAATTTGATTAAAAAAATAACTTCTGTCTATTGATTTATTAAAGTTGTATTGCATGGTAAAAAATTACCTATTATTGAGATGGATACGAACGTTCTTTAATCGACTCTCGATTGTTTTCTGTTTAGGAAAATGTTTAGAAAAATAATGACGTTTATCGAAGATATTACAGTATTGAAAACAAATATTTTATTTAACGTTATTTTGGAACGTTTTCAAGAAAATTTGCTTACCATACGCCTTTAAATTTCTTCATGTTGAAAAAATTTTCAAAACTTCATACCCTCTATGATGTATTCATCTGTGGATATTTGGAATCTACCTGAAAGATAAAATACACTTTGACAAATAAAGGAAAACACTCGGGAAACCAATACACATAATTAAAGTGATATTAAAAATATGTTTAATGTTACAGGTGGTTTTTATATGAGATATACACACATATTTTCTCCAAAACTACTTGTGCTATTTAAGACTCAAGGAAAAACTCCCACTCATTTTTTATATAGAATCGACAAAGTGGTTGATTTTTTAGGTATGCAGATTGCGGTTCTGTGCATGTTTGACAATAGATTTTGTTGAACAGAATATATTCCTAACCACGTGTTTTGAAAATTTCGTTTTTGCTGTTAAAAACTTATCAAGTGCAGAAACTTTTATTTTACGTAGGGTAGGGATTATTAACGTGTTCACATCACAGATATACACAACCCACAGTTTGCATCCCTTTCGAAAAATAGTGGATGAGCCCGCTCGTCGACTATACCTCATCGATCTCATCGGCCTGGACTTGAACCCGAGCGATTTGGATGGAAGGACGTGTCGCTCTCCCTGACACCATCGAACCGATAAATGTAAAATTTAATACTACAAAGTTTGTTTTCATTTATTCAGTGACCTAGTAAATATTAATGGAATACCTAGTTGGTGCCCATGGAGATCGGTAAAACATGTTTTAACCTATGCATATCCTTTAGTATTAATCACAAAATTAAAAAAAAAGAACTAAGTATTTTTTAGTTAAAAAATCAAAACGTTCGACACATACATGCATAGTCGCTCTCCAGCGACTCGCCAGCTATCGTTCAGCGGTGAATGAGTTTATTGTATGAAATACATAAGACTCCTTCATTGCTGAGTGATGGCTGATGAGTCGCCGAGGATTTACTATGCATATCATTGTTGATATTTCGATTGTGTATTAACGTAAACTTCTCAAATAGTAACAATAATTATTTTTATCAACTTTTCTTGGATTTTGTGTAAAAAGCAACCGATCGATACACAAATACCAAAAAAAATTGGTTTCGAAAAAATGTTTTTTAAAAACTAAAAAATTACGTAGTGTTTCGCTTAGAACGAATACATCTCACTAACTTCTTTATATTTCGGTGAATTTGATAAAAAAAATTATATATATCAAGCTTGTAAAGCTTTAATTAAATGAATAAACTTAAATTATTGAGAAAAGTTGTGGAGAATCATTTCGAAAGGTCAAATCCAAAATTTGGTTAAAAATAAAAAATTAAAAATTTCGCAGACAATTGAAAAAATAAAAGAATATTTTTTTATTTTTGATCAAATCAAATAATTTAGTTCACAAAAGTTATTCAGAATCATCTCAGTATTATATTTTAGAAATATAGATATACAGGGTGTTTCAAAAAACGTGTACCATCGCTTAAGCGCCCATTGCTCACTCAAAAATAAAACAGTGACGTAGTTTTCCACAAAACACCATATCCTGCACCCGATGCGCGTTTCGCCAACCAAGTGGGCATCATCTGAAGTTTTAATCATCTCTAGATGATGCCACCTTGATTGGCGAAACCACATTCAGAAACATCAACATAAAGTTTTTATTTAAAAATGCGGTAATACAAAAATTAAAAAAAAAACAACACAAAATTAAGTTACCTCTGAGAGTAATAATTTTAAATCAGGCTTAAAAAAATGTTCAAAATATGCTCCATTTGCGTTTTGACAATAATCGATCATTAAAGTGCTTTAATGAATTCTGGATTATTTGTGATGTAATAAGAATTATTTCTTCAGGTATTCGATCTTATAATTCTTGTAGATTGTGTTGTCTGTTTTTGTACAATTAACATTTCAAAAACTCTATGTTGATGTTTCTGAATGTAGTTTTTTTATTCTGCATTCGAAATTTAAAAAATATAAAAAAAAAATAGTTGGAATCATTTCCCGCTAAACTGGAGGAGCAAAAAAATTTAAAATGTCGCCAATAAATTTATTATTTTTGACCATATGTTCAAGTCAAATTTTAAGAAAATCACTGCAAATAACAAAGACAATAGACCATTCCGAAACTTTGTCCTAGCCCTGTATAAAGAAAATTAAAATTTATGTACGCCGTTGAAAAAGGTTTCAGTACAAAAAAGTTGAAGAAAGCCTCCAGTGGCCAAAAACATATATTATATTTAAAGCAAATAAATGAAAAGAAACTTTATGAGAGATCAATCAGCTCATTTGTCAAGGAGGAATTCCGTTGGATTTATGAAGAGATTATGCAACCACGAGAACATGATGTTCCTAATGAGTGAATAACAATATGAATACATATATTTTTTTTGTTATATGTATGTCTATATTTCTAATAATATAATAAAGTTTTATAACACTTAACACATTCTTCCGTTTCAAATATATTTTTTGGGTATCATATAGCAATGAGAGAAGGTGTTATGTGCCATCAAAGTAAAAAAAAATCTTAGTAATTTGTAAAAAAATCAAATTCTCACTATATGTTCTACATCTGACAGTATTTCAACTGATGAGACTAGAACTTTGGTGACATAACGGAAAAAAATTGGCACAATAACTTTCTAAACCTCAATTATCCTAGAACATCAATTAAATTAATATAATACAATAATAATTTTATAATTTGAAAAACGGATACCGTTAACTTCTTATAATAATAAAAATAGTATTTTCTTTAAGCATTATAAGAAGTTATCGCTTTTTACAATTATGAAGTTTTTAAAAAATTACCATTACTTCCTGTTATTTCTGCTGGGCCTCCATCAGAATCCACTGGAAAATCACATCAGTTCACTAAATTTTATTCATCTAAATATTTACACTACGCACTCGATATAATAATTTATAAATTAATAATTTTATAACAATAAATTTTCATAATGAGTGCACCTCTATAACTAAAACCCGGTCACGCACTGAGGCCTAATTGACAATTGTTTTCTTCTCTCTTGTTTATGCTGATAAGGAGTTTTTTCTATTATTTGTCTACTTTTTTATATTTGTGTTGAACACGATACCGAACACAAAAATAAAAGTATTAAAACCATATATTTTATAACTGCACAAAAACAAAGAATTGTAAATATACATAAAAAAGTCTGTTATTAATTGGAACTTCATTTCGCTTAATCTTCATATCAATCACAATATTTCTGAGTAACTCGTTTTAACATTTTTTTTACTTGGCGTTTCTAGAAAAACTCGGAGGCGGAAAGCTGCAGCCTCATCGCAGATTTGTGTACATTGCTGTTGATTAGTTGTTTAGATGCGTACCCCCTCGAATGCGTTGTTTTGCCCTTAATCACTAGATACTTGCATTGAATTAGAAGGGCAAAATTATTAAACAAATTTTAAATTTTTCTCGACTGCAAATATTTTACTGCTATAACTTCATATTTACGTCACATACCTACATTAAACATAAAACACACCACATAAATTTAAATTAAACAAACCCCCAAATCCAAAGCCGAAGCTGCACCGACGGGGGGTTACACTGTTGAAAAAACACGGACACACAACCACTCTGTATGACTTTGTCAGGATCGAACACGGGATTTGAACCCGGGAGTCGGCAGATAGAAGAACCAGCTAAGTTCGTCATTCAACATTCTAGCACTGCGCTCTCGAACTCAGTTGAATCGTACATTTATTTTTTTTATAATATTCATTACATACTTTATGCATTTTGATAGTTTTTTCAACACCATCGGCTTCTGCTTCCTATCGTTCCGTTTACTTATAATAAAAAATAATTGACTATTTAGTCTAGTGGTAGAAACTTCTGCATTTTTTGGCTAAAACAAATAAGGTCGATTCAAATTGAAAATTAAACTTAAACACCACAGGGAATTAACTCCATGTATCCCTAAAGGTACCTCAAAGTACCTTTAGAAACAATGGACACACACCCAGCATCCGAGTATTAAGATCAATTTCTGGCTGGTTTAAAAAAAGTCCTATCACCTTGATCAGGGATGGAACCCGGGACTTCAGAGTGAGAGGCAAGTGTCCCTACCGCTCGACCACGAAGCCATTTCCAACCGGAGAATGTTTTTTTTATGAAATCGATCCCAGTATATGAGTACCATCTGTGGCATTTAATTTAATTTCATTTATTAAATGTTTCTTTATCGGTGGTACATAAAAATCACATTAGTTATACCCGAGGGATGGGCACATGAAGAATAGAGAGAAGGTTTCACTTTGACCTTGGAGCACTGACGAAACTGGCCAAAGGCAATGTCGCGCCAATATCCTTTTGGCTTGATGACGATCTCTGATGCTAGGGCCAGGCAGGACTATTGCCTTTTTACCCTAGTCATAGCTGTAGACCTGGACCGGCCTCGTGCAGGGCGGGTTAGCTTACTTTTCTAGCGGCCCCACTCACAAATGTGAGCGGTGCCGAAGATTTCGGCCAACCTCCCTGGGTCCTGGCTGATGAACCCTGCTGGCTAGGGCCTCTTCTGACGCTCTTCTGTCTCCGTCTTCTTTCTTCGCCAGCTCGTCACCCCCCGGGGGTAGTCATCTGTCTGTCACGGACTGTGCGGATATTTTGTGACTTGGGATTGACTGCCAGTACACAAAGTGTCAATTGACACATTGTCGTCTGGATCATCGAACAAGGTGAGGATGAACTATGTAGCTCTAGGAGGTGAAGGCCTAAGTGCTTTCTTAGCACTTTCGTCCTTCACGGAGACAGGGTGACAACGGACACTGGTCGGCTTACTGACCGGCGCCCGCAAGGTTTGTGGGAAGGTGGTTGGTTATGTCATGTCTTTTCCGTGGTTTGGTCCATCTGTAAGGAAGGATTAGTTATACTCACCCGTTATCCAGTAACTGTACTTTCGGCCTCTTGTGCCTCGGTGCGTCGGCCGGATCATAGAAGGTGGCCTCCCTGATCAGCGGGTTCCTGTGCTCCTCAGCTAAGGTGTACAGTTTCTTCGCTCTATCCCGGATGATTTCGGTGACTGGTGTATACTCCAGGTCCCTAAAGATGTCAGCGTTTCTAACATACCATGGTGCACTCACCGCCGTCCTGATGGCCACGTTTTCCACGGCTTGGATCTTCTTCAGATAGGTTTTCGCTTGGTATCCCCATGCTACGGGGGCGTAGGTCAGCTGTGGTCTGATGAGGGCTTTGACTAGCAGAAGCTTGTTCTTCAAACTGAGCCTGCTCTGGTACCCTACCATTGGGTAGATGAGAGCTCTCGTCCGCTTGGCCTTTACCACGATGGCTTCAGTGTTCTGTCTCCATGTTAGGCCTTTGTCCATGATTACGCCAAGGTATTTGACGGAATCGTGCCATTGGATGTCTTCACCGAACATGGAAACGTGTCCTGTGGGGGTTTCCTTGCGTCCTTTCCTGAAGAGAATCGTCTGGCTTTCCTCCGCGTTGACTGCGACTTTCCACTTGATACACCATTCTTCCAGAAGAGAGGCTGCCTCTTGGAGTCTTCTGGTGGCTGTTCTCGCTCTCCAGGATCTGGCCGTGAGGGCCGTGTCGTCCGCGTAGAGTGCCATAGCGGTGCCTTCGGCTCTTGGGAGATCAGAAGTGAAGACAGCGAACAGATAGGGTGACAGCTCAAAGCCTTGTGGGACTTCGGCTTCCATCGGTCGATAAGAAGGCAATGTCAGACACCAAAGGATTGTTTTTTGTTATATTTAATTTATTTTTGTTTATTTCTTTCTGCTACCAAAGGCAGTAAGCCATGGCAGGGGTAAGATTAACCCCTACCCTTGGGAATTAATTTTAAAATTGTCATTTAATCGGAGGAAACAAAAAAATAACATTTTAAATGCATCCAGTGTTTCCTGAGATGTATTCTAAATTTTATTATCGTTGTGTGTGACTTGGCATTAGAAAGTGCGAGGTTATAAAAAAAGATAACCATTCAGTTTTTAAACGGCACTAAATAATTCAAATAAAACCATAAACAGTGGGCATTACGTTCTGAACGTTGATATTTTAGAATGACAAAATGGATATGAATACTTTTCATGCCCCATTAAAATGATATACGGTAGTTAATCTTTAAAATATTGTAAAATCATAGCTGTAGTATTCTTTGGATTCAAAAGCTCCATTTAAGCACGTGCCAATAAGCAAGTGAATACACAATTAATAGTAACTATTTATACAGACAGTAATATACAAATAATTATTGTACTGTTGCACATACACCTAAAGTGGGTTGGATCTTTTGATGTGACGTAACTAGCAGTGAAGTAGTTTCTACATACTGCAATACACTCGATATTATATTTGACGCGTATTTCGCCAACAAAGTTGCACCATCGGGATATGATTAAAACTGTTTTAATTATCTCCAGACGATGCCAACTTTGTTGGCGAAACGATTTTTTTTGTTTTACCTATTTAACGTCGGCATATATGTTACCAAAGTCAATCACTAGCTCCAGGAGATAAGCTCATCAGTGCTTGTGTAATCACTGGCATTCCTAACCTGCAAATTTTGCTGAACCCCCACTTTGTCTTTGGATAGGAATCTTTAACGTGCTTGCATCGGAAATACACAGAACCCATAGTATTACGTCCCGTTCGAGCGACTTAGTCTTGTCCAGATCTGAAACGTGGTTGTATGGATGAAAGGACGCGCCGCTGTCCGTCACACCACGGAATCGATATATCATTAATATTACGGTTTTGAAGTGTTAACAAATCTTCATCTTCAGACAATGTTTTGTTCACAATTCGTCAAATTCACGTTTTGTTTTCGTCTTTTGCAAAACTTTTTTCTTTGTTTTTGCCCCTTCCTTCTTTTTATTTTTTAATATTATTTGTTAGGCGCTGCTCTCTCACAACAAATTCTACTAGCAACGGCAACGCGATACAATCCAAGTGCAAAGCGACACTGCGCTAATGACTCCGAATCGAATTGCGATCGCATGGTTCTCAATGGGAACAGACAGATTTAAATACTAGTGCAGCACCGTTGCTAGTTGTTTTTGATGAGAACAGCCTCTTCGATACTAGCAAGGCAACGGGATCGCAACCCAACTGTAAAGCGACGCTGCACTAATATTTAAATCTGTCTGTTACCCACTGACGGCAACGCGATCGCAACTCGACTGGAAGTCGTTAGGTTGCATTTGGGTTGCGATTACGTTGCCGTTGCTAGTTGCGTTTCGTGAGAACAGCGCCTAAGAATTGATTTTATCAATCTTTAGATTTGCAATAATTTTTTTATTTATTTATTTAGTGCGAAGGAGTAGAGGGGCCAGATGAGAAGAATTTTGTTTGCTGTAATTTCCGACTTTAATCTCAGAATTTTACTAATTGCCGATTTTAAACTCAGAATTTTACTAATTGCCGACTTTAAACTCAGAATTTTACTAATTTTCGACTTTAAACTGGGAATTTTATTAATTTCCTAGTTGGACACTGGATAGGAGATTTTATTACATATGTATAGATATTATATGATGATATATGTTTCGCAATTAATACCGATGGTTGGGGTTTCTGCTGTGAAGTTGACATTAAAATTATAAAATTGTTAATAACCTTGTTAAAACAATTAATACTCGAATTAATACCTCTGTTTCTTTACGTATTTAGAGGATGCTTAATGGAATCTAAATGATGGTAGGCATAAAATTCGCAATTGACACCGATGACTGTTGTAGTGCTGAAGTGTAGTTGGCACTAAAATTATAAAATTGTTAATAACTTTGTTAAACTAATTAGCACCTATGTCTTTTTGCATATCCGGAGGGTGCTAAATGATGACATAAGTTTCGTAATTAGTACCGATCATTGTAATGCTGGTGTGATGTCTGCACCAAAATTGAAAATTTTTAGTTTCGGTTAAAACAATTAGCATCTCTGTTTTTTTATATCCACAAGGTGCTAAATGGGTGCTAAATGATGGTATTAAGTTTCGTAATTAGCACCCATGTTTATATTGTTGGTGTGAAGTTGGCCCTAAAATTATAAAATTATTAATAATTTGGTTAAAACAATTATCACCTCTGTTTTTTTTTGCATATCCAGAGGGAGTCAAAAGATGGTATAAATTTCGCAATTAGCACCGATGGTTATAGGACTGGTGTGAAAATAGCACTAAAATTTAAAAAATATTAATATTTTAGTAAATTTTAATTAGCACCTCTGTTTTTTTTCATATTTAGAGAGTGCTAAGTGGGTGATAAATGATGATATAAGTTTCGCATTTAGCACCGATGGTTGTAGGACTGGTGTGAAATTAGCACTAAAATTAAAAAATATTATTAACTAGTAAATTTTAATTAGCACCTATATTTCTTTGTATATTTAGAGGGTGCTAAGTGGGTGCTAAATGATGGTATAAATTTCACAATTAGCATCGATGGTTGTAGTGCTGGTGTGAAGTTGGCACCAAAATTATAAAAGCTAGTAACTTTGTGAAAACAATTAGCACATCTTTTTTTTGCATATTTAGATGGTACTAAATGGGTCCTAAATGATGGGATAAGTTTCGTAATTAGCACCAATGGTTGTAGTGCTGGTGTGAAGGTGGCACCAAAATTATAAAATAGTTAATAACTTTGTTAAAATAATTAGCACATCTGTTTTTTGCATATTTAGAGGGTACTAAATGGGTGCTAAATAATGACATAAGTTTCACAATTAGCACCGATGGTTGTAGTGCTGGTGTGAAGTTGACACAAAAATTAAAAATTATTAATAACTTTGTTAAAACAATTAGCACCTCTATTTTTTCTGCATATTCAGAGGGTACTAAATGATGGTATAGGTTTCGCAACTAGCACAGATGTTTATAGTGCCAAGTTCACAGACCTGAGATATGAGAAAGATCCAGATCTAACTAGGAAATTAATAAACTTTCGACCTTAAAGTGGGAGTTTAGTTAAATTCCGTGTTTAAAGTCGGAAATTAGTAACACTCCGAGTTTGATTTCGGACTTTAGTAAAATTTCGAGTTTAAAGTCGAAAATTAATAAAATTCCGAGTTTATAGTAAGAAATTAATAAAATTCTGAATTCAAAGTCGGAAATTAATAAAATTCCGAGTTTAAAGTCGGAAATTAGTCAAATTCCGGGTTTAAAGTCGGAAATTAGTAAAACTCTGAGTTTAAAATGGGAAATTGCAACAAAAAATGTTTTTTCCTTACCTGGCCCTTCTACGCCTTCATGATTTAGTAATACAACTGCCCGGAAAAAAAGTCCAATTACAATTTCCAATATGATACAACTTAACTAACAATGACGTACCTATATTTTACAATTATGAACATTATTTAAACGGAATAAAAAAAATAAAAAATATAGTCACCGGAATTATCATTTAAAGTATAAAGTAAAACTAGGATAACAATAAAAATGTAAAGAATTAAAATTAAAGATTTACGATAAACTCAAAAAAAATAGGGCTATAAGTTTTTTATTATATTCAAATTGCGTATAAATACACTGAATTTGGTTAAAAGTTGATCATTTGGAAATCCACAAGTTGGATAGATTTGGCAAAACACATCTGGACTGTTGTATGTATTTCGTAACCAGAATTCCATATTATTGATAGTTTCTATCTTACATTGGTGTTAAATAAGAGCATAAGCATCTCTGTGTTGTTAAATTCGTTGCAATTTCGGATTATAAAATCCAAATTTTTAAAGGCGCTAGCAAAAATATTCTTTAAGTGACTAATGAATATCAGTTTGGAATCAAAGTAGACTCCCAGGTTCTTAAAATCATTGCATCTATTAATAGTAATATCAATTACTTATATTCAAGTGGCTTCAGTTTACGGGAATATATAACATTACATTTAGTAATTTAGATATAATTTATTTTTAACGCACCAATTGTAGAATGTATTAAGATCATCTTGAAGTACACAACAGTCCTTAATTGTATCAATGTATGAAAATGACTTCAAATCAACAACTTAAAGGAAGATTCTACTTTAGAGTTACATGATGATGTCATTCACGAAGATAACTAATAGCAAAGGCCCAAGCACAGAGCCCTAAGGGAAGTCAGAGAGAGCCGTAATTTTGACTGACTTAAGACTACGGTATTGTATATACAGTTTTCTTTTATTTAAGTAGGAGTTAGAAACTTATGAAACCATTAGTAGGTCCTTGCTTGGCTAATTTCTGTAGTAATGTACCATGGTCAAGTCTGTTACATGCTTTAGAATAATCTGCGAGTATGTAAATGACATTTACCTGGCCTGCTATATCTAAATGTTCAGCATTATATTATGTAATGCATACTAAGTTAATCGACCTGGTATTAACAATAATAATTAAACCAAAATTTTATCAGATGGATTTCTTTTTGTTGATACGATTATAAATATATAAAAGTAATCGGAAAAGATTACTGAGAGAAGAAAATCATTTTTCCAACTGTCATAGGATTGTTTGACGACTTGTGTACACAAAATCTTAAAGTTATTACCAGATTGATACGCCAATCAGTTTACTCTCTCTCTCTCTACCTGTCTCCTAATATATTAAAAATAAGCATGAACCTTTTATCAAGATTTTTTTCAAATATCCCGTAAACAAGCAAATTACCAAAACTCAAAAATATAAATCAATTTTTAATTAAACCCAGAATGGCCGTAATACAAAAAAATTTAATTCTTTACTATAAAGATAGCAAATGTATAGCCTTAAGCATATTAATGAAGGGTTGCTGGAGTAGCCAAAGTGGATAAACAGAAGTGCCCCCACCCCCAAGCTTGATAATTTTGCCAAGCTCGTGTACCGCGGACCGGTATGGCATATTCAATAAGCATCGCCTGTCCGACTGACTCATTACTCAAGGGGTTGCTATTATATCAATTATGAAAACGTACGTACTCACAAGTATACACGTTTTCAATCTGGAGATCGATATATAGATTTTTTAAACAGATTTGCCTTGATATACTTGCGGCTAAAACCAACATGTTTAAAAATAAAATTTATTTGTAATTTAACCCAGATTTATTGTTGATGTATATATATGTTAAAAATTAGTTCACACAAGAAAAATAAAATGGTCAAGTAAATTTCATCCTTTAGCGTATTTCTTTCTTGCCTTTCCCATTTCTGACTCAGAACTCGAGCACAGATCGGTATTTTCAGAATACAGAATAAAGTTTAATTAATTTTCCATCTACGTAAATAATCAAAAACAACAATGTTTCCTCGAACGCAGAAATGTTTCTGATTTATATATTTTATGTAAGAAACAACTCTATGTCAAATGCAATGTATTGGTTAAATGTATTCATACGATTTCTAACAATTAAGTGACATATTAATAATTAAGTATAAGTACCATGAAATGGATACCCGGCCACTCTGGTATGGAAGGTAACGAAATAGCCGACTCCTTGGCCAGAGAAGGAGCAGGATCACAAATAATCGGACCAGAACCGATATTTGGCATATCTTCAAGTACTGCTAAGATGGCAATCTCCTCAACCTGGGCTGAATGGAAAACTCTCCAGTATTGGCAAAAGTTACCAGGAATAGTTCATTCGAAGGCGTTTATAAAATACCCTTTGAAATCAAGAACTAAGAAACTTTTAGAGTTAAACAGGGTAAACTTGAAAACTCTAACAGGCCTATATACCGGGCACTGCCGACTACACTATCATCGGCATAAACTTGACCTAGCGCAAAACGCCGAGTGCCGTTTATGCTTGGAGGATGATGAGACGGCAGACACGTCTTATGCACCTGTCCCGCTGTGGAGAGGATCCGATTTTCAATATTTGGCAAAGGGCAACTTCTGCCAGAGGATCTGGACACATTCTTACCCAATAAAGTTATCAGTTTCATTAAGAGGGTGAAATATAATTAGGAGTGAGCCACAATAGGCCTGCTAATGGCCGAAGTGGAGGGTCCACAAGGACCCACTCACATTAACCTAACCTAACCTAACCTAACCATGAAATGGATACAATTGAATTCCAAATTACTAAAATAGTAATTAATACCTAAACTCTTAGAAGGTCTCATGTCATTCATTTCATTTAGACTGGGCTACTGAGGAATAGAAAATACCTATATGTCAAAATACAGCATATATACTAAGCGTGCTTTTCACCAACCAACCTAGCATCATCTGCAAGTATCAATCATACGTATGACAACGATGATATATTAACCAGGAAAAATTTCAACAACAAAGAGGTATGGATAATCTTCACAGTTACTACCGAGTTGTACCTTAAATTCCCAGTAATTCCAGAGCTCATAGTATTTTTTATCATTTCTTCAATGGAGAATTCATTCGCTAATATAATCACGAGCGATTTATACCCGTGCTATAAAACAGAGCCATAGCACTCACCGATTTGCTATATTTTCTATAACTGTCGCCTGGCCAAATATCCTTTCCATTAAAAAAATTATGGAATTCATTGCCCAATCATGTTTTCCATGAGTCCTATTTTCTTTAGGCCTTTAAGGTCAGAAGTGCTTCCCACAGTATTCTTTGAATCACTGATAGAAAATAAACCAATCTTTAGTCCGCTTAACTGCTTCTTTCAAAAAATGGTTTTAATAATTTAATTTTTGTCAGAACATACTAATAACGTGTTGTTCGAGCTCAAAAACCGATCCTTGTTTACTACTGATGAATACTTCTCCCTGGATCCACAAAGGAGCTTAAATTTAGGGTCAGCTTGATTTTAGCTCAAAGTATTACTTGTCTCAAATGCAAATTGCCTGGGGGAAACAGAAAAACTTGAGCTATGTTTAAGTTGAGCCTGAACTTCTACTCAACTGTGGGTGAATCTGGCAATATGATCAAAGCCTGCATACTAGCCAGATTTGAATTATTTGATGAACACCAAATATCTTACCATAAATATTTTCCTATAGTATTTCATGGCAGAAATATAGACAAATAAGAGCGTTGTTGAGTCACTTTTTTATATAAACACCACAGAAATTAGACAACTCCCGATTCCAAATCCAAAGTTGCACGGGTGAGGGTTACATTAATAAAAAAGCGCAGATACACAACCATTCCCACCGACATTGCCAGTGCCGGTGGCGGGACTCAAACGCGCAGCTACGATAGGGAATTATCTAGTCACACTAGCCATCGTGCTCTCTCTCTAGCCAACTACTCCACCGATATGAATTCAAAAAGTACCTCACACCACCAGATATTCCTATATAAATGGCTCTATTGCTAAAAACATTCTGAAAAGTTCAAACCAAATACTAAATGAGCGAAACATGTGGTGGGTGACACCAATATTACTAATTCAGCTATTCATTTGGAACATCGAGGAGCTGTTGTAGGTTGAACAGAGGTTACTCGGTAGAAGTTCCGACTTTATTCTACCCATTCTCTTGTTGTTCTTAAACTCATCATAACTGTCGTATATATGGGCATATTCCGCACAGCGAAGTTATGGAATTCATATTTAACTATGTATCTTCCTGATTTGTGTCGCATTCACAATCTCTCACACAAACAAAATTAAAAGACTTAAAATCAAGCATTAATTCAAGTTAGTGTATAATATCGTATAGAAATGGTCTTGCAAGACCTGTAACGGTAACCCCAGGGAAAAACAGTATGTATGTAGAATATGAATGTAGATGTAAATGTAATTTAAAAATTAAAAATGAAATATTCGAATGAAAAATGACGTTTTTGTGGGTTGAACGGTCAGTTAATATTGAAATGAAAGGCTCGGGGATAGAGACAAGAAAACAAACCAAGGGTAACAACGACGAACAAATAGCAAATGAACTGAATATTTTTCCAGTTGGAAAACACTTTCTGAATATAAAAACCGAGGTAAGCTTAATTAAAAATCGCAATCGCACAGAAAGAGTATACGTGAATACGACTGGCCTCTGCAAAACTAATTACAACTTCTGAACTTTTCAAAACCCGTGCTTATGCTTGAGAGCGGTTCCTGCTTCAGTTCTCTTCTCTATGGATAATAAACATGTATAGCAATACAACCGTCACTTGCAACTATTTAACTGAAATAAATCCAGTCAGGGCTCTTTTATTTCAAACAACTCCTGAAACATTCATCCAGAAACTAAAAATAATTATAGGCAATTTTTAATTTCCGTCGAAAAATGTATGCAAGAAAGTGGTATAGATATCAACTATTTCATAATTGTAGAATTATCTACAGAGCACATTTCACATTGGCCATATTTATGAAAATATTTTGTTCAACATTCTACACTCGTGTTAAAATCTCTATAAGAAAGAAAGAAAACACTTTATGACAAATATGTTCTGCCTTTTTTTGTAATTATAAGATTTAAAAATAAAAATTTTACTATCTAGCCTTTACCCCCTCTTGCGAAAACATTACCCAACAACATCATCAAGAAACAATGCTTATTTTTTGCAGAGGCTATCTTCTAACCGACTTTGGACTCATAAATAAAGGAACAGCACTTGTTAACACTGTGGAGCCATAAATAGAAGTATCTCGACACCGCATCGCACTATAAAGCTTATATTTCAAAATGTACCACCTTATAGCTAAAAGCAGTTTTTTTCCGACTTATCCAACTTTCCTGCAAACAAGGTACATTCCCGTCCAACTGAAAGATTGCCTGTGTACAACCCCTTACGAAGAATGCAAAAAAAGACTAATCAGAATAATTTTCGTCTCCTTGCTATCTATCTATAATTTCCAGTAATGGAGAGCGCCATAAACAAATATGGCTTCAGTTGAAATTGTTAAACTAGAGATCTCTTACCTATATTGCACATATTATGGAAGGACTCAAGCGAGAGATATGGAGAATCTCAAGAACATTAAGTCTCCAAAAGGGTTACTTAAACAAGTTACCATCATATGGTTAGCGAGATCAATTATGCTTGTATTCGTAAGTATCAAATTTTTTCTTTCACCTCTTATTTTGCGTTCAAAAAATCTCGTCAAAAACGTTTTCTACCAGCTCTAGTGCTTCGCAGGGATCCGTTTTATCACCTGCTTTGTTCCTTCGTCATATCCATCATTTTTAAATAAAAAAAACCTACGTCCATTATACCAGTCACCATGATTGATAATACTGAAGATGTACTGGACTATGAGAATATTGTTAATAAATTTGCTACACACTTTCAGGATTCGCATACACAATTCGGTAAAAAAATTATGATAGCGAAAAACCTGATTTAACTTCTAATAACTTTCATATAAGCGGTTCCTCGGAAACTTCTGGGGTTCCTCAAGGGTCGAATTTAGGACCCTTACTTTTTAATATCTTTATAAATAACATTATATCTAATTTAAATTATAAATACTTGTTATATGCGGATGATTTAAAGATTTATTCTACTATTGAAAATATTGAAAATTGTTTTACATTGCACAAAGATTTGGAAAACCTTAATATTTGGTGCATTGGGAATAAATTACCTTTAAACATTCGAGACCTAGGTATAATAATTAATGGCAAACTCTCTTTCATAAATCATGTTATTAGCATAACATCAGAGAGCTTTAAATTGTCAGGCTTTATTATAAGAAATTCCCGTAATAATGCAGATACGCTGAAATTGTTTTATAACACTTTTGTGCGATCTAAGCTTGAATATGGACAGCGTAAGTTCTCAAAATATCTTACCACTTCCTGGGACAGTGTGAAGCGTTCTGGCGCCTGAGACATAGTATCTTCGGTTCTGAGGCGCTTCTAAGTGAGGAGATGAACTCCCTCGCAATGAGTGACATCCTGACCTTCATCAGAAGATCGGAAAGATTCGACGAGGGAGCAAGAGAAGCACATGGCTGAGGGGACAGCTAAGGGTTGGTAAAAAGGGCCCGTCTGTAGCCTACTTGCTAGGCGTCAGCCTCCCCCACCATTACTATTACCTATCAACTCCCGGGTTCAAAAATTCCAGTTTGGACTCTTGACAAAATCGAAGAGATTGGTTGTGTGTCCACGTTATTTCAACTGTATAACCCCGTCCGTGCAGCTCCGACTTTGGTTTGGGGTTGTCTAATTTATGTGGTGTTTTTCTTTAATGTATTCACCCGCCAAATTTAAAAACAATTGGTGAAACATTTTTCAAAATATTGCAAAAAAAAACTGTTTCCCAGAAGAGACCCTTGTACCACTCCTAAAATTCAAAAAAATCAAAACGATAAAATAAGGGTCCCTTAATTTTCGTTCCGCTACATGTGGTTAAATTGTTTACCATAATTAAGAATCACCTGTGTAACTTGAAAACCACCGAAAAAAATTTAAATGTCTTTATCAAATTTTTAACGTGGAATTTTTGTGTCGTATCAATTGAAGATAAGAAATTTAAAACAATTAATCTACACCCCCTAAAATTACTCGTGTAATTTTAAATATTTTAAGAAAAATTATAATATATGCCTATTATATTAATAAATGTATTCATTTCTTTTTAAGTTTCGAAGTATGTGTATTAGTACTTGGTAGTTCATTAGGCATTTACTTTCGTTTTTCGAAAAGGTTGATTATTTTCAAAATATTCATATCATCCGTGTGCCTCCTCACAGAGAAAAATCATTTTAGAATTTATTTGACTTGTCACTTTTTAAGTGACCATTAACGGTATTTTGATAGACACAGCTATACAACAGAAGCTTGATATTGCCTTTTCAATGAGGAAGCCGACTTGATACGATTATTGGGAGCTTAGGAGAAGAACCTTCTGTCGGTAGGTACCCATTGGGAATGATGATACGTCATATTTTGTTGGCCTCGGTCATTGACGTACTCTCAATAGGGCTTATAGAAAAATATTTAGTTTTGATTCTCTTACACAAATATGCTTACAAAAATAAATAACATTTGATAAATTTAAATGAGAATAATGTGTTTTCATTTTATAATTAATATAAACAGACTAACATTGTAGTCACAAAATATATGTATGATGAAAGTGTGTGTCAGGGTGTACGTTCCATATCAATTTATATTTCATATATGATAAAATACTTCTTTCTAAGAAATGACAATTTAATATAAACTGGGAGAATTCAAAAATATTAATATATATGAATCATGTATGAAATGGATGACACAACATGAACAGCGAGTACTCTAGTTGAACGTTTTCAGATGATACTTTTTAGCACTTTGTTATAATTCACGAAAATTAATAAATCGATGACGCTACGAAATTCACAAATATGTAAAAGTGGTGACAGGAAAAAATACGAACAAAAGTGTCAACTCTAACTGATTGTCGCGAATAGGTATAGTCGCGGCAAACATTATAGTAGAGGGACGAGGCGAGGTGAGACGCGCGGTAATCCAGGGTCGCGTGCGTCCGTCGCCGTCGGTTTAAAGCGAGAGAGATGATATGTTAGCTCGCCTTTGATCACATGTTTTACCACGGCTATCATTCTACTATATCGCCACTATACATAAGAGTTTGGAGACCCACATAACTATATTACGTACATACCGAGAGGCTGTATTACTTCAAGGTGGAAATGTTAACTTTTGGAGAGGATAATGGTAAATTCTCGTAATTTTATGCGGATAACATTTTGCATTTCATAGTAATTTTATTTGGACATCAGTTGACAATGAATCCATTATTCATAGAGGATAATGCCCCATCATAGAGAACACGGGTCCTTGCAGATGAACAAATTATATAATTATATCACATTGCCTAGCCAACTCTCCAGATATTAATCCTATTATCTTGTCATAAGAGAGGTTAAAGGATATAATTCACCGTTCATCAACGACCGGCTAACTCGGAAACTATACGAAAGTGTTTAACATACCTTAATATGCATTAATGTCAGGCATGCTTAAGTAAATGCCAGCAGGGTTAAGATCAAATTTGCTACTATTCTCGCCACACTATGTAATACAATATGAGCAAAGGTGAGATCATGGCGTAGTGAACATGATTAGTATTCTTACAGTTGTAGGTTCGAACCCAAGTCAGAGAGTTTTTTTATTATTTCACCTAGAAAATATGTGTACATGCACTGCTTGACATGGCGCATCATACTGATTCAGAGTTTTTCTCCCTGAGGGTCACTGCAGATATGTGTACGCCATGAATTAGCTTATCGCGTATCCGTGTTTAGTCGCTCAGCTGTGCAACTGAACATTTCTTTAGCTGCCGGTTCGTAATGAGGGGCAATTACGTCTGAACAACGATGTCTGCAGCTGCGTCGTGGTTTAAATTTGGGGATAAGATATGGTCATCCGTTTATGTTTAGATACTCGATCAGTAAAGCGCAGCAACACTGATCGAGTACCGCTTTTGGATGGATGCCCGATATGTTGTTTCACTAGACTGTAAGGATGGCAACGGTGTATCGACGTTTTAAAACTGTCTATGCATTGGGTCGTAAACATCGATGTTTTGCCATCGATGTCTGGATGGCGATACATCGATGTATCAACATCGAAAATTGGCAGATGTTGATCAATATTTGATCCGCTTTTACTGCGTTTACTTACATACGTTAGGCATTTACCCACTGATGCTATCCCTACTAGACTGTCAATACAGACTAACCTAGGAGGCTCGTTAGCCCGCTGGCAGGGCGAAGCGAGCCCAGGGCGCTTACCATTCTGCCGGCAGTGCGGGTTGATAGGCCCAAGCGTTGGATTATTAGTTAGCCGGAGTTAAATTGTAGGACTCAAGGTGAAAACGGCCAATTGTGGCCTATTAGTAGTAAAAATAGGTAAATACTACAACTACTAGCTTTTGATTTAGTTTCTAGTTTTGTTAGATAAATCGATTTATATGTCGAATATTTATATACACAGACTAGGTTTTTGATTTACATTTTATTATATAAGTAAGTTTAAAACATAATTTTTTAAATATTCCTTTTTTTGCTTCATGCTCCATGTTACCCCACCATTCCTTCCCTGTTTTTGGTCGATTATATTTATTGCCCTTTTTAATGAAATTAAGTTACGTCACTGTTCTCATTTACGTCATCCTTCTTATTGACCAACTTACAATAGGATAATTGGAAATAAGGAATTTATACATATAAATACGGTGTTGATTTGTGGTCATTTTTTATTACGAAGATAGCGTCAAAAGCAATCAACTTTCCTGCTATTATTATAGAAAATAAAACAACTCCACTTTGTTATTACACTGACTCCTGACAACGAAGAATTGGACACCTATAAAAACTTATTTGATTTGAACTTATATATTTCTCCTACCTAGGGCAAAATAAGTGATCACATTATTAATTATTAGAAAGTCGACAGTCGTATTTTCACTCTAGTGGCTCGGATGTTACAGATATTAGTTTTATTGTTTATTGTAGAAGTGATTACCTAACTTAAAGACTGAGACCATCAGCACCACTTTGATCGCTAATATTATTTATTAACATTCTAATGTAAGCCCAATTAATATTACGTTGCCAAAAAAGTTTCACAATTTTTAATAATTCTGTCACACTTTGTTAGGTACTTTAGACGACCGAATTAGGCGAAGAAAATATAAAAACTATTTTTATTTACACAATAAGTTGCAACAGAAAGCAGCATTTTTTATTTTTTTGTTTACATGATGAAAATTCAATAAATTAATTTTATTACATATAATTTTTTTTAAATAATACATTAACATACCGTGTGTTTTATAAGGTCCACTTTTATATTGTCAACATTCTTAGAATTTGACATTTCAATAAAGTAATCAGTTCTGCTATTTTTATTGAACGGGAACTAATCTTGTGTAACTTTTGATTATCCACGCTTAGAGTTTAATGTAGAGAAAACCATGATCTTTATCTTTATTGGGGTAAAATAAATGTAACCGTTTTGTTAACTTAAACTAGCTTTAATTTTTTGTTTTATTTAATCTTTGTAAACATTGTTGTTTATACGATTCTTCAGAACTATTTGGGTCAATAGTTCTCAATTATGTAATCAATTATATTAATAGTTACCCTAATGTCAGTGTGTAGTATGACTAAAAAATTAAATTGAGGCAAACGCTTACACGGGGAGAAAGACAATTACTGGTAAGGTTGAGCACATTACCTCAGAAATGTTTTCCTTTTTTGGGCTAAAGGTATCCATGATCATAGGCCTAATGTTGTATAAAGACTGCTGTATATAACAACGATTTTTTTCAAACTTGCCCTGCTGGCAGACCAGATTTATGTCTTTTATTATTTTATATTTAAAAATTAATATTTTAAGTACTGTTTTTCTATATTCTTCGGTTTGGATTCGGGGGTTGTCGAATCTGTTTTTTATATTATTATTATTATCAATAATTTCGGTTTCCCGACGCTGGGCAAGCAAGTGATCGGCTTATAATTCTTCGACTGGGAAAGATCCCCCTTTTTGGGGATAAGCACAGTACGTCCCTCGACGAACCAGTCCGGAATCTGCTGCCCCTCGTTCAACCATGAGTTGAAAACTCGCACCAGACGACGGTGAGTGGAAAGAAATTTCTGCCACCACCAGTTGTTAATGCCGTCTGGGCCCGGGGCAGCAAAGTTCTTGGTATCAACAAGTGCTTGTTAGACTACTTCCGTACTATTTGCCGGGCACACTTTTTCTGGCTCTACAAGATGTCCATGGCAGAGAGCCTTGAAGTGTGCAATTGCTGGATGCGTTGTTTCGTAGATTCCTTTCCAGAAGGTTCCGACATCTTGTACAGTCGGCGGATTATCTACAACACGCTATGGCTCTTGAAAGAGGCGGGAAAGATTCGTACGGAACAAATTGTTTTGCTCCATACTGCTCACTCGCCTCTTCAACGTTTTCTTTATAGCCATAAACTCTCGAATCCTATCTAGACGGTGCTGCTTTATGGTAAGCATCACTGTCAGATTTAGAGTATGGTGTTGACGTCTTAATCCGGCGGCTATGCACCGGATTCTGGGAGTAAATACTCTACCACTCGTCTTGTATTCCACCACACTCTGGATCCGAGAAGCGTGTTGTCTGGCCGACTGTATCTTGCGCTCGATTTACTGTACACGCCGCTTGGCTTTCTCGACCCCGTGATTGGTTTTCCTCTCACTTATTATTATTATTATTATTATTATTATTATTAATAACGCAAGATGAAAGTCAAATTTACTTTTACTTTTACGCTTTTACTTTAATTAAGTATATTTTAATTTGTCCTTTTTACTTATTGAGGCGATTTTTTATTAATTATCATTTATCAGGTTACAACTCATTAAAGTGACATAGAATTTTAACCTAACATTCTGAAATTTATAATACAGTACACGAGAGAAACAAATAGATATATGCAACATGGAAATTAATATGAACCAACTTGAAATTGATTTGCAAAAATAGTCGGTCAAACTCGAACTTGTCTCTGTCAATACAATATCAAAATGCGTCTGATTTATTGTACTGTCTCATTAAACATCATGTTGATTTGAATGACATGAGCGTCATATGCATTCGATGTAGCCGGATGCAACGTCAGTATTGATTTGCCCAAAGGCTACGATTTTTAGGGTTTAACATCAAGTTTATTTTGAATTTCATTATATCCATTACATTGCAGAAAGCGTTCAAAATTCGATGTGTACGATGCAGATACGTTCTTACATTTACACAAACAAAACAGTATTTCAATTACAAGGGACGCGTGATTAACTTCTATATAATTTACTCCTTGCAGAAGCTGTTCTAATGGTTATAATACGAAAACTATTACACATTGTTGAGAAATCATTATATAATCGTAGAAAATATGTAGACACTGCGAATAAAAAATTATTCTACAGTACAAACCATACCATTAGCAACATGATAAACATTAAGGTAAACTACCAGTGACCGCCTGTCTGAATACGAAGTCCGAACGAAAGTTAACGATTGAGCTTTAGAGTCAAGGCGCTTGCCAAAGCACTGAGAGGATCAGACAGCGAGACTAGCAGATTTCAATATCGCATCGACATTTGCGCTGCGATCGCCCCATCCTGCTGGCAACAGACGGGCGACTGTAACTGCGCATACTGCTAGTTGTG
The DNA here is from genome assembly GCA_029963845.1 of Rhamnusium bicolor. Lineage (NCBI taxonomy): Eukaryota > Metazoa > Arthropoda > Insecta > Coleoptera > Cerambycidae > Rhamnusium > Rhamnusium bicolor. The sequence goes on from JANEYF010002501.1 coordinate 5,281,598, forward strand.
TACCTGGTGGTCTGGCTCTATCTGTATATTTACAGTTGGGAGAATAATTATACAATTAAGTATAAGGTCGCAACCACATTGGCGGGTGGTAAGTGGTGAGCGGTTAGCGCTGAGCGGTAAGAACTACGCAGTTTGGTATGTATATTTCGAAGCGCACCGCTTAATCAATGTGAACACACTCACTGAAAGGCTAATGATAAAATTACTTTATTTAACGCTCACCACTCATGGATTACCACGCGTCAATGTGCCTCGCATCTTGGACTCAATGCTCAGTGAGCTAATAGGTAAAGCTGGCCGAGGTGGCTGGAGTACAGCCACGGTCTTACGCTGGCGTCACACGTGCCGATTTAGAAGTGATATACGCTGCAGTCTTATTTGAAAGGTTAATGCGTGAGGTTGTACCTATAAATGATACATAATGTCAAACGCGCCAAAGGGCAAGAAACGACCGTACGCGGACACAGTGAATAAATTTATCGGTGAATTTCCGGATTTATTCTATGACGGATGCAAAATAATTTGTAAAGTTTGCAATCAAGACTTAATGTGCTGGCACAAAACAGATTGTCGTCGTCATATCAATACCGTGCAACATCAAAATAAAAAAAATGGCATGCCTTTGACAACTCAGTTTATGTTTGATTTATTGTTAATGTTAATAGCCTGTAATATTCCGCTACACATACTGGATAAACAACCATTTCGGGAGTTTTGGAATAAATACAATCCCCAGGTGAACTTACCAAGTCGTACATCGTTACGTAGATATATTCCAGCTGTTCGTGAAGACATTGTAAATAGGATTAAATGTGGATTAAAAAATACACGGCTCTGGTTATGTATTGACGAGACGACAGATTGTAAAAAAAAATCTATTTTAAATATTTATAGTACGTGTACTACTGGACCCTCTTAAACCAACATTTCCACTTTTACTAGCTAGTAAAAGACTAACTGCGTGTACTGGCGAAATAATTACGCGTGTTGTGTTGGAGACATTCGAAAAATTTGAACTTTCAACAAGTCAAGTATTGATGTTTGTGACTGATGGTGCCGCGACAATGCGCGTGGTAGGCCGTTCTCTTTAAAGAGACAATTGTAGGTTTTTACATTTTACGTGTAAAGTGCATGCGTTACATCTTGTGGCAGAAACGATTCGAAAATGTTTTCCAGAGGTAGATGCATTAATAGCAAATACAAAAAAAGTATTTCTCAAATCTCCTAAACGGCTTGGAGCATTTCACAGACAGTGTCCTGGTATCCCTGAACCACCAGAGCCGATTCTTACACGTTGGGGAACGCGGTTGAAAGCGGCTTTTTATTATGCTGAATATTTTCATCAAATAAAAGCTGTGATACTACAGTTCAACCATACTTATGCCTGTATTACATCCGTAGATGTCGAACGGTCATTTTCAAAATACAAACATATTTTTTCACCAAAGCGAACATCGCTGATGGAGACAGCTGTAGAAACATACCTGATGCTATTATACTATAATCTTCCCTACTTTGTGATGACGACAACCAAACTACTTCATAAATCTGCTTAAAAGGGTGAGTTTTATACAAATTTTTATAAAATGTAACATTATTGTTAAAATTTATTTCCATTTATTGTACTTATTCAAGTATTATGATATGATGTAAACATATGAGTCATATGACGGCTCTGTCGGCCAGGTGACCTCGGCCAGCTTTACTAATAGGTGATATAGTACTTTCGACCTAACGGTGGAGTGTCGATCGCACGACTGAACTAGCAGTCCTATTCTGCAGCCGCAGGACTACTAAGGTTGGTAAGTGTTTCAATAAAGCAGCTATGCCAAGTGTACTTGTCAGCATTTGCGATGAAAAAATCAATTGTCCCCTTGAACATGTTTAAGGAAACACAAATAGTCTATTGAAAATGTCTGTTTTGTATCTTCTATACTACCAATCCATATTCAAACTAACAAACAGGAAGGAGGAGACGCTCTACAAGAGTTTGCCAGATACGAAGACTTGTGTGAGTTCCTGAACATACCGGGATTCACGGAAACCAGAAGGATGAATTAGTTAGACTTAAAATCGAGGAGCTGTGTCTTGATCAAAACCTACTTTGTATATCACAAGAAGGCAGGTCGCTATGGCCGTCAGTAAATGGGCGTACGAGACAATAAATGTACACAGTTGTATAAAGGTGCTTATTTACAGAAAAGTTCCTGTTATCGAGCCCACTATCTGTCTCATTCGTTCTCTATTGAGATTCAGCAGACACTTTACGTTAGAGATGCTCGAAGGCCTTTTTATATGGAGCCTTCTTTGTCTTATTCCGGGAGCTTGAGCCCAATGGTTGTCAAATTATGGCATGGTTCAGTTTTGTAGCACTGATGTGATCAGACTACTTGGTATGAAAAAAGGCTAGTTCCGGACCAGGAAAGGAGTTTTAAGCACCCTCTTATGACACTATGTCCGGGCACCCATATAAGATTCACTGAGTTATGCTCACACAATTCAACCAACATTTTTCGACAACTCATTACGAGCTTAGAAGTCATCTTATCTGATTCAAGAGCCTTCAAAACCACTTGACTGTCACTACACATAAATATGCTTGTTAATAAAACACCTGGCGAGACTTTCGTTGGCATATAATAGAATGGTATAAACCTCAACTTGGAACACACTTGGATTCTTACGTAGAGGTACCGAAATACGAACCTTTGGTTTGTTTCCATGTATGCCAGTACCAGTTCCGTCTTTGATCCGTCTTTACAGTGTACACCATTCCAGACCACCAAGACAGTAAATTTGTTCTGTTGAGTTCCCAATCGTCTCGACTAGGGAACACAAATATATATGGAATAATAAATTGGTACATTGGAAGGCACCGGTCATCTACCTACTAGTTGTGGAGAGGACGAAGAGAAGTTCTATCATTTCTTGGCGCAGTGTGAGGCGTTCGGGCGACAAAGGCGAGATACCTAAAACGCTGATGTGCTTCTAAAAGACGAGGCAAGCTATCTTTCATTGAACGCCATCTTGATCTTCATGTGAGGACCGAGGAGGTTTGAAGAGGAAGCAAGTGGAGCAAATGGCTGAAAGAGTAGTAGGAGGTGGTTAAACAGGTCCTATTTATGGCCTACTTGCCAAGCTCCAGCGTCCCTCAACCACTAATACTACTACTACGACGGTTATTGATGAGATCTCATTTTCCACTAACGATGATTCTTGTAAAATTGTTGGTACCTACTAGATTCAAAACGATACCGATTTCATAATTAATTAATTATAAAAGTCAACGACACAAAAAAAACTAATGCTTGATATGGACATTATTTGTCCTTTCACTTAAGAAACGTAAATCAACGCTTAGAAGAAGAATATATAATGTACCAAAATATGTCGGTAACGTTTTTAACATCATCATATTCTAAGTAGTACCCTTAAAAGTTCTATAATTTATTATCTTATTAACTCAAAATGAAAATCGGATTTGAGACCATATCGAATTAAGTTAATGTGATGCAATATTTAATCAAAAAAATTAAGGAAAAGTGCCGCTCTGAACTCAATGTAGATGCTTTCACTTATTAGGTGAATTTTAATTGTTTGCATCTCCTTATTATCACACTATACAAGTGATTTTTAGTTTTTTAGTAAGTTTAAAATTTTAGAATCACAGCATAACTGCGCGTCAGGCACCTCCTTTTATGTAATACTTGGTAACTTATTTTAAATAGTATTATAATGCATTGAAAATTATACAGTATAAATATTTATTCAGAAGAGTAATCGTGTGATATAAAAATATAATACACCGTTCAAAGCACATAGAACATTTAAAAGTAAATTTCTAGTCAAGTGACAAGCCTCGCACGTATATTCTGTCACTTGTCTCGTGTCCATGCATTTAACATGACGTTTGAATAGTTGTTATGACAGCAAAGCTGTTCAGCAAAAATAACACTTTGTCACTATTATTTCCTGTTGGCTATAAGCTATTCCACACGAAATGCATGCATTTAAAATTTCATTTCAGTACAATTACATAATACGTTTAAGAGGCTTGACACTTGTTCAATTATTATTTTACATTCATAGTATTGCGTGTTGTTTCAAATAAGTTCCTTAACAAACGAAATAAATTCTAAAGAAGGTGCTAGAAACCGACACCACTTATTCCTATATTCAAAAGCTGACTAGTGCTAACTTTTTTATTAAAGTGGAGTGAATAGCAAATTTACATATAGAATACAATCCTTTTTAATAAAAAAAATCAAAGTTTCTAAAATCCAGTAAAATATTAGGGGATATTAAAAAGTCTGTGTGACTTTTCTAAATGTGATAAACATTTGGATAGTTTTCTTCATCACAGTGTCCGGCAGCTACATAGGATCAGGCATTTTTTCTCGTAAACTATCCTAGATAAAAAAACATCACTTTCCTTAATTCTGTCTACATTATTCGAAAATGTAGTTGAATTTTATTAGGAGCACACAAATGGACAGCACGCTACAACTGTGTTTTTTAAATGGGTGCTACTATATATCTTTACTTATTTTGATTCCTTATAATCTCAATTATTTTGTTTCAGGTAATTTTGCCCTTTGACCCCACAGTTTTTGGGACATTAATGTTTTTGTGAACCCTCGAGTAATAGCATTTCACATTACTCATAACATGAACCTAGAATGCTACAAGGGGTACAGGTGTACCCCAGCCTCTTTTAAAAGTCCCGCCAATCGGAAGTAGATGGAGCTGCGGTCGTGGGCTCTTGAGTACTTTCATCACATTATGCGTTAGTTCATGTGTAAGATTGGTGACATCAGTGCGTTTCTCATCTTAGAGATATTCGATATTTGGGTACAGGTGTGCCCCAGTGTAGCAGAATAAAATATTTGTTTTCGCATGTAAGTATATTAGCTCGTATATTAATTTTAGTTATTTATTTATTATTATGTTAGGTTTTAATTTATTTGTTGTTTTTCTTTAGATCACACAAGTACTGGCTTCTCAAAAAAAGTTTTTTGACCTCACAAATCTTGATGATATATTTGAACTGGCTCGTATTGTCTTTGATTTTGAATCCGAGGATGAGGGTTCTCAGAACGACAGCGATGAGGGCGATGTCATTATACCAGATTTTAAAGATGACCACCCCGATGAGGACAAAAAGTCTGAAAATGAAGACGAGGACCCCGATGAGGACGAACAGTCTGAAAATGAAGACGACTCTCAATCTGAGGATCCCTTACCACCCGCCTCTGATTCTGAAGACGATGAGCCGTTGGCACAAATACAGCTGGCGGACCGAGATAAAGTTAGTTTTAAAGGTTCCCACCAGACTAAGGGGTAAAAATCGTTTCAAATGGTCAGGCGTAAAAGGAGTTTCAGTTCGCCGTACACAAAAAAGAAATCTCATTTAGCATTTACCTGGAAATAAAAATGAGTCAAGACAAATAAAATCAGGAATAGAAGCGTGGCATTTATGTATCACCAGAGAAAATCTGGATAAAATCACAGAATATACCAACAAATAAATAACAATTCAAAGACTGAATTATGCCAAAAATATAAACAGTAGTGATACCAAAGATACATCACGACCTTCCTACACCAAGGACACCAACAGTGTTGAAATTCAGGCTCTCTTTGGCTTATTTTATTATGCCGGCGTAATGAAGATGAGTGGAGTATTTAGCAAAGAACTATTTGATAAAGACAGTGGTATACCAATATTTCGAGCAACAATGCCCGAAGTACGATTTAGATTTTTAGTAAACTGCCTCCGGTTTGACGATAAAGACACTAGACCTCAAAGAAATAAACCGACAAACTTGCACCATCTGTGAGGTGTTTGAGAGATCTATAAACAAAATGGGAAATCTATATGTACCTTCAGAATACACCACGATCGATGAACAATTGGTTGAATTTCAAGGGCGATGCCCTTTTGAAATGTACATTCCTTCAAAACCCGATTAATATGGGATTAAAATTGTGATGTGCTGTGATGCTAAAACGGCTTTTGTACTCAACATGAGTTGTCAGCAGGGAGAGGAAACTGGACCAGAGTCCAAGACCGGTGGTTACTACGGCTACATGGTTGACAGAAGGACATACGTAGACAAATAAAAGTAAAAGTATAATATGAATAATGAAAAACAATACCCCTTCATACAATGTATTATTCAGAATGACTGAAGTCGGTCATCGCATTAGCATAGATGATCACAACTAATATTCTCCCGGAAAATTCTAGGATTCTGTGTTAAGTAAAGAGAGACGAGGCCCTACAGTTTATTGTGGAGTCCGAACTACATCTAGGACATCGACAGTTCTCTCCCATCTTAATCCGAAACAAATTACAAATAAAATGCCCAACATGCTCCGGGATGGATTCGAACCAACGATAATCGATACTGAATAAATGGCTATAAGCGCTTTATCCACTTGACTACCATGCCCACTAATTAAACAGAACCAATAAATATAAAATTGATATTGGCAGTTTCCAAGCGAGTCAGATATTTTTCTGACCTACTACAGGCCTAATCACAACCCCTGTTAATAATATTTAGGATAAAATCAATTTTGCCTATTTTTCCAACAGCAGAAGTCCCAGGTTGATTATACTCTTTATTATTTAATATTCCCAAAGTCAAAGTCGAGTTCTTTGTCCTCATTGGTGCCTACGATTTTTCATCTGGATAGTCAAGATTGAGGAGGAAATCCGAATCAAAGATGTCAATCTGATAATCTACTAACGGATCATTGTTTGTCCTGATGTTTGGGTAATAAACATTTAGATAAGGATAGCATATAGTCGTGAATATGGCAAATGTGTTAAAGCAGATTTAGTAGTAGTTTTGGTTCAGGAGTCATGGTTCTACAAAGCAATAGAATTGGAATTCATCAGTGAACATTATCCTATTCCATTCTTCATCTCACTGGGCATCTTCATGGCACCACTAAAGTCTTACCTCTCGGTGCCTCCAGATCAGTGGCAAAATGAGGCGAGGTCGGGTTGGTACGATCGAATAACTTACTCTTCAATAAATGGACATGATGGATAGTCGACCCTGATAAAGTCGAAGGGAGTGATTGTGTGTCCAAGTTTTTTCAATAGTGTGTACCTCGTCCGTACAACTCCGGCTTTGAATTTGGTTGTTGTCTAATTTATGTGGTGTGTTTTTTTTTATTAGTTTTTCTGTGTCTTCTTGTTTACAAGATTGTCACTTTAATTCTTTATGCATTACTAGGTGGTGCAATTTCAGTGTCACACGGACTTTGAATTATGGATCTGTCACATCAAAAGATGGGCCTCTAATGATATACAATAATAGTAACGATATGAGTGGTGACCTATATGACATTGTCCCTGAAACAAGTGTAGTATATTTTTGGCATTCCTTCATTTTCTTTCTATTTAGCTTGGTTGCATCTTTTCATGGGTGTAGCAATGTGATATGATAGACACACAATAAATTTTGTGTTCTTTTATTGTATTTACCGTTCAGTGTACCATTTTGGAAATATTGACAAAAAATGATCCATCAGTGTAGTATGGCCGCCAGTTTTTTCAATATGGTGGCGCTGATAGACCTCGTATCGATAGGTATTTTAGTGTATTCTTCAGAAAATTGATCGGAACAACTTTTTCTTACAAATTAATTGGTTACTAGGCCTATACATATCTGCAATATACAGGAAAGCGGTATCTCCATATACATGCACACACGAAAGAACCATCGTGTATTAAGTAAAATTTTAATTGATCTTGACTCATGAATATTAGTGCATTTATTCTTTTTCTAACTACTTTTTTCTCTATTCGGTATTGCTTAATTAATATTAACAGAAAGTCGTAATAAGTCGTAAGGAGTTTTATGTCTAAAGTGAAAGAAGTAGATCTAATGCAAATAAAACTAAGTAACTGTATTCGCCACACAAAGGGGCATCTAGAGCAAGTGAATGAATTTGGCTCTCTTAGAATATTTGCAAAGACTAAAACAATACATGTAAACATTAAATGCGGAATGAATGCAGAAAGAAATGGACAGTATGTGGAACGTGGCTAAGAATGAGAGGACTTTTCAATAATGCATGCGTTAGAAAAATATATTTTAGTTACTTTTGGTCTCTAAGAATGTATGAATGAATGATTCAATGAATGAATGAAGAAATCTACAAAAGTCAAAATGTGTTAACTAGGAGGATTTAACTAAATCGAAAAATTTACGTCATTATTGTTTATGTTTATATTGACTACGAAGTGAAAGATAACAGTTATTAATGAATTACCTCTGAATTAACTGTCCATTTAAACCGGTCGTTAGTTAATAAGTTATGCAAGGTGGATTAAAACGTATTCTTTTGCATATATCTGTTAATTTAATGTAAGTTTTAACGACAATGAATGAAATTACAAAGACTTCCTCTCTTGTTATAATACAGTTCTCATAGTTCTCTTTAAAATGCACATGTATTTGTTTCTTAATTAAAAATTCATTTGTTTCTGGAATAGTTGACTAATCTCCATATCTGATTCGCTATGTGACCACCTTAACGACACTAGAGATATCGCTGGGAAATCTTTGAATTAAATTAAGTCAAATGCAAGGTCTCTGATACCTATGTGTCCGTCTTGAATAATTCAAACTCCACGATATTCTCTTCTTCTCTCTTTTTGACGCATTTTAGAATGGATCAGATGCTATCTGATTATAAGGCCAGATAAAATTGAGTTTTAAATTAAGTATAAATAACGGATGCGGCCTTTAATTATTGCGAGTATGGAGCAGGACAGTCGTCTACCATAACTAATATATTCCCTATAAAATCTCTAATATTTATGCTCCAAGAATCAAGTCACCATGAAAAGGAATAATTTTGAATTTCATTAACAAAATTAGGAGAATTACAGCAATTATCTTACCATACACAGGACGACAATGCGTTTTACGACTTCTTTCTTTTTTACAGCGCAATTAAGAAATGCTAATTTTAACCACAAAAAATTAAATTGCTGTTAATTAAATTGCCAAGTAAACAAAATTACTTATAATAATATATATTAATCATATTTACTTGACGAATAACCCCCAATTAATCATATTCAAGATTCTGAACAGTTCCTATTATTTATATTATACAGGGGGACAAGAAAGTTTTTAAAAATTAAGTAAACTCATCCAGATAGGCTATAAGTATAACAATAAGTTATCTACCAATAAATACAAAATATTGTATTATTCAATAATTCAATATGAAATTTCACGAAACAATTATCATAATATACATTTACTTTAAACATTATATAAACGTAAATGATCATAAGAATTACTACATTTTATAGTCAACTTAACAAGTTGTAGAATTAACATTAAACTTTATGATGCAAGCACACACTTATACAGTGTTTTCACTTTAATTACCCCGGGTGATCCCCAAGGTTCAATTCTTGATCCTCTCATATTTGATATTTTTATTAATGATATCACCACTTACTTGGATATGCGTTTTGTCTTGTACACGGACGATCTACATATATTTTGTTAGGTGGAATCTTCTCTCTAATGTGATAAAAGTAGATCGCCAGAGAATTTTATCTACATCTACAGTATAAAACACAGTGGGCGATTCATGATTCATTTTATGTCTCAGTTAGACAAACAGTTGTTCAACACACACTTATTTGGTGGATTTTCTCCCAATTGCTTTTTTCAGATTCAACTTTAGCGCAGTTTTTATTAAACTGTGACCTTTTTCACAGTTTTTTTTTCCTTACGGGTTGCGGTTTAAACTACCCGCTGTACTGAAGCTTAAGCTTATTGTACCCCATAGTCTCATTACTCCATAAGACCCGTTCTATTCCAGAAGGCGAGTATACAGTTTATGGGAGCTCTGGCTATCTCTTCCGGGGTTAAAAGTGGTCCCTCGAAGTGTGTTAGTCTCATTGCCGTTAGGGCTGGGCATTCACATAAGATGTGGTGGGGAGTTTCTTCCTCTTCACCACACATCCTGCAATCTGGATTGTCATTCACCCTTATATTGGTAGGTGTTTGTTTAGTGTGCAGTGTCCTGTTAATATTCCCACTGCACACCTCAGCTGTTTTCTGCTCAGCTTTAGCATTTCGTTGGTCCTTGCTGTAGATATTTCTCCGATGAACAAGCGTGACTGTCTCATTCCCGGTATCTATATCCAGTGCGAGTAGTGTTTCTGTCTTAATAGTTCCTTTACCGATCCTTTTGCGGTGCTGTAAGGTACCCCGCAGGTCGGTTCGGGACCTGTTAGAATTGATTTAGCGCCTTTTCTGGCTAGCATGTCTGCTTTTTCGTTTCCCGTATTTCCCTGGTGTCCTCGTGTCCACTCCAGTTGTACACTGTTGTGTTCTGTAAGTTTCTCCAGGGACTCCAGGCAGTCTTTTACTGTTTTAGATCGTATTTCTACTGCTTCCAGAGCTCTGAGGGCTGCTTGGCTGTCAGTGATGATGCGGATTTACACAGTCTTAGTTTTATGTGTAATTAGGACATGGAAGTTTCCATCTGTAACAGAACGCAAACGTAAGATGGATTGTTTATCTGAACAATAAGATCTCCTCGTTCCTTTTCCTCCGTTACCCGGTTGGAGAGCGTTAAAATTTATCAGTAAGAGTCAAATTATGAAAGTAATCATATCAACCTTAAACTTTCATATTTATGTTTATTCCGAAGCATTACTAGGTGATTACCAGAGCGGATTAAGATCTGATCGATCACCAACAGGCCAGATATTTGTATATCGCCAGAACCTAGAAACGACCAACGATTTTAATAATGACACATTCCATCTCTTTATTGACTTCAAGGCAGCATCTGACATTGTAATGAGAACTAAACTCTATCAAGCTATGAACGAATTTTAGATCCCAAATAAGAATTCCATGCCAACATAGGGCCGAGACAAAAAGATGCGCTGGCGTGTCTCCTTTTCAATACAGCACTGGAAATAATTGTGAGAGGCCTAAACAAAAGTGGCACCATATTTAACAAATCAAAATAATGTTATATGCAGAAGACCTAGTTGCGCACACTGTACGAAAAACCAAAGAGATGTTTATAACCTTTTCATATGCAGTGGAGAACATGGGTTTGAAAAGATGAAAAACTAAACTAATGGCATCAACACCAGGTAACAGAGTTAGGGACATCGGTCAAAATCTTAGGTTGGCAACTACAACTTCGAGGTAATATAGAAATTCACTTACCTGGAGTCTTTGGTGAACATAGAAAAATCTATGTCCGAGAAAATAAATAGAAGAGTGATGCTAACCAACAAATGCTACCATGGTCTCAATAAACATCTTAGAAGTCGAAGCCTATATAGAAAAACAAAAATAATGAACTATAACACCTTCATTCTTCTAGTGCTAACCTACGGATCAAAGACGCAGACAATTACAAGAGAGTATGAAAATCTACTACTAATTTTCGAAAGAAAAATCCTACGAAAAATATTAGGTGCGATAAGTGAAAATGGTATTTAGCACAGAAGTTTCATCGAACCCTACAATAAATACAAAGTCACAACAATCAATGCTAAAAATGGGCAGGATATATATAGTAAGGGCCAACGAAAACTACCTACCAAGACGTATCCAGATGTCGCAACCTGGAAGAAGTGGGCGCAGAGGCAGCTAAAATTGAGATGGAAAGATGGTATTAATAAAGACGCAAGAAAGGTCGGTGCGACCAACTGGCAACAACTGCGACTGGTGGAACAGGTCTGAGAAAGCTTTGGTCTAGTTAGGGCCTATCGATGATTCATATTTATTCTGATAATGATCAAATATTGAAATTGGTATCTCCTGATGTATTAAAATTTGTAGCTCCCTACACCAATTTATTTGTGCACCAACTTTTTTGTTTTCGTCACATACTTTAACATATGTAAACGAAAGTTCGGATTTGTTTACTTTTAACTTTTTGAAAATGTATTCACTCTACGGAAAGGAGTAGCAAAATTCTTCCTCGATGGGAAAAATTCTTGGTAATAATCCAGATAAAATAATGGCGACTATGAAGTGCTAATAAATTTCCAACTATATCGCTAGTAAAAACCTAGAAAATATACTATTAGATATCATTTGTTATTCTAATCATTTTTAAATCACATGTGAGTAAGTAATATAAATTCTCACAATTCAACATTAGTAAAGAAGACAATGTGAACGCGAACATTAGGTCTGATTTATTATGTATTACAGTTATGCTCTATTAGGATAATTAAAGAATAATGTAAATTAAAGCACGACTACACCAGAACATTAAATGGAGATATTTATTTGTATATTTTTATTTACAATATCGTGCCTAAATTTTTTTACAATGAATATGTATCACATACATCTCATCCCTTAGAAAGAAACGATTATTAATATTATTGAAAACTGTTACTTTGCTAAAACGTTTATTTTAAAGTCCTGGTTAAATAAAAAAAAAAATGAAGATATAACCAATTTTCACATTATTTTGCATATTAGGTGCCATGATCAAGCAGCATGGCACCAAGAAAGACAAGCAGTGGAATAATTAAATAGTAATCTTTCCAATAGAAGGAATTATCATAAAGGACTCATAGCCTGTCCACTACTTACTCCTGCCTTAAATCCTTTAGATATCTAGTAGATTCAAGGCAACCAATCAGATAAAATAGCATTCAGGCAACGTTTCACAAAAATCATTTAACAATTTAAACTAAGTTTATAGCAAAATTCTAGACCTCTAGACATTTGACTGTTGTATTATACACAATCTGTTCTAAAACAAGAAAACTAATTTAACAGACTAGTTAAAATAAATAAGATAGAAAAGATTTAAATCTACCTCCACGACAAATAACATCGCACTACAAACTTCATAAGATTACACACATTGTGTACTGAATCATTAGACATAATACTAGTGCTGGGATAATTCGAATGAAAAATAATCGATCATTCGATTATTGAAATATCTCGAAATATCTCGAATACACTCGTCATGGGAATTCGATTTAGTTCTCGAAAAGTAGTGCCACCGACAGCCGACTGAATAATCGTCATTCGTTTCAGCGGCTCATCAATCAAATTTCAAATACGTGATTCGAGCGATGAGATACGATGCGAGTACTAGTGCACTTGAACACATGTTAAGTTTAGTTGTTTACCGTCGGCAGCGTTTTGGTTGTGCTGATCTGCGAAATGTAGATGCCATTCGTTGGATTGTCTTGAGTACAGAACTAGATTGAGTTACGTTAAAATTTGTAATTTATAATGTAACTCAGAATTGTAAAGAAATAATAGCCAACTGCCAGCCAAAGCCAAGCCATCAATATCGATTTCCCCACTTCTCGAGCTCTAACCATAATTCGAATGAATATTCGATTATTAAAGGTATTCGAATAGCCGTTATTCGATTATTAAAATCATTCGATTATGCCCAGCACTACATAATACATTGAAGAAATACTGAAAATTGGCATCGTATCGCAGGCAGTATACACTGTTGATCGTACGAAAGCTAGATCGAAAATTAATTCTCTTCTATCCTAATGCTTACGTTGACGAGCCTACGGCTTACTCGCCTCTGGTTTACATTGTAACATTGCCATTTAAGAGACCCATGAATAATATTTCAGTACACAATCTGTATGTCCGCGTACCGACATGCGTAGAATCAGTGCATATTATTTAAAGGCACTTGCTTGATTGTAAGACCACTCCCAGGTAGAAACGTGCTAAGAATGAAGCACGTTAAGGCGCATTTAGATGGTTTACTTTGGATGATCATCCTGGATGAATCATCCAAAGTGAAAAACAAGTGAAAATCATCTAAACAATGAATCATCAAAAATGATCACCCAAGATAAGGGATGAAGAAAGTAGGGCCAATTTTTAATTAAACACTATATGTAATACAACCCTGAAGGTACCTTAAGGTACCTTGTGTTTGAGAGGGCTACACATTTAGAGACAATGGACATACAGATAATATTCGAGTTTGCTAAGATTAATTTCGGATTTAAAAAAATCCTAGCTTCTTGGCCGGGGACCGAACCCGGTACTCGAGGGTAAGAGCTAGTATTCCTACCACTCGACCACGAAGCCACAAATATTGTCATAAAAGTAAATTTTATCAGAAAAACATCGTTTCTTTGTAATAAAGTAAGTCAATATTGTAATAATTATTTCCACAACGTAAAATCTTTTCCCATCAATATTTGGAAAATCTTCCCTATCATAAGGAAAATTGCAGCACAGACAAATTTATTGGCGTCATTTTGAAACAACCTGAGTGGTTCACTATAGCAGATGCCTCTAAACAAAAAAAATATTTTAATGACGCATTCATCTTAGGTCAATCATCCAAAATAATTATTCAAAATGAACCGTCTAAATGTGTCATACACAAAAAATTATTTTAACGACGCATTCACCTTGGATGATTCATTTAGAATGATCGTCCAAAGTGAACCATCTAAATATGCCTTTACTACTTGCAAACTTGTAATCGACTATATATACTGCTTACTTAACTGTGTCCCATTAGCAAGTTTCTTATGGTAGACATTATTTATTTGTCTTTTATACTGATAAGAGCATAAAATATCGAAACTGTAGTCTAGAATTAATAAGGTCTAACGGGTAACTGGTTTATATCTAGTGATTGTGTGATATATAGACATAATTCAAAGAAAATAATTATCAATCGTTAGCCTTCGGCGAAAGTAACTTTATTATCTACAACGACGTTGATATATTTTTTGTCCGACATGTACTTGAGTATAAATAATGAAGTGAAGTACTTTTATTATTTTTATTGAGTGTATATTGGACGGCTCCATCAAATCCAACATCCAACATCATTGTTATGTTAACTAAAAATGGCGTTTTGAGTGTAATATTCTGTATTGTTTGGACAGGACATGTAGATCTTTCAGTGTACGTATGGCCGAAAAGTATAAGCAAAAGCAAGCATATATGTCAAGTGGGGTTCAACATCTGTCATATGACTGTTCCCATGGATTGGGGTCGCGTATAATAGATATATACCCTTTATTTGAGTATATAGAGTGCCCAAGCACACGGTATAAGGGCAATTCTTTTACCAATCAAAAGGGTATATTTAGTAGGTGGAGCTCTTTAATATTGACAATTGTGCAAATCCAGTATGGACAGATCCTTATTTTCCCATAAGGAAATTACAATAATGCATGCAACGTTTTTTTTCAATAACAGTTCTTTTCAATCGAATATATAATTTTTCATAAAAATGTATCAGCATTCTTTACACTTATTTACATCATCATATTTGTAATTTTTTTTAACTGTTGTGTGGCGTGTTGCTTATATGTGGCTCCCGGTGGTAGCGATTCCGATATTATATTATTTAAATTTCTATTTAAATATAAATACTTCCTGGTTTGCAGCCTTTAACAAAATATCCAAATTACTAGTTTTCTTGACTCAAATACTGTTGAACACCGGTTGTTCACAAAAAAATTAATTTTAAACTAAGGTCATAAAATTATGTTACCAAACCTCATATACTGTTGTTTGGTACAATGTTGTATTATAAAAAGAAATATAAAAATGTGTGTGGAAAGATGAGAGGAGGTACCTACTAACCCTAACTAAGAACTTAAGGAGAATAGGATTTAAACAAAATCTGATGAGGTAACGAATTCCATAACTTTGTTGTTCTTCATAGAAAGGATGTAATAAATAGGGTGGGCCAGATTTTAATCGGGAAACTTAAAGAATCGATTGAACGCGTCAAAATATTTTGGATTTGTCATATAAACTTATAGCTAAAAATGTTTAGTTTTCGAGATAGAAGGCGTTGAAGTTTTAATTTATTTTCAGTTTTTTCCACATTTCTCCGGATATAACTTGAGATATTGTTATGAAATTGGGAAGGTGAACGTTGCGTACGTACACTTCTCACCATAGTTTTCATCTCTCCATTAGCCAGCCACACACGGAGACTACGGACCGCAGAATTGATGTGTGCCGTTCAAAAGTCGCGCGAAAAAGTGTTGATTAGTGAAATGTCACGACCGCAGGGTTTGGAGACATGCTTTGCATGTCTTTGCCCACAAACGATCGCTTATAGTTTTTTCGAGTTTTACTTTTCGATATGGGTAAAGCAGGTACAAGAAATAATTTGGTAATGTACTAAGTATAACTATTATCACTATTAGCAACTAGAATATAAAATAGGCGTAAGAGGTAATCTTCCAAATGCAAGGGAAAAACGGTTGGTTTTACGTAGTATAGATTTTTTCTGTGAATTAGTTTTTAAACGCCTATAAATGGATACACTTTATAAATGGTTTAAACTGTAAAGCAGTTACCTAACTCCATTTATCGCATACAAACTTGAAATTTAGGGATTTCTTTAAATTGACCTGTAATATAGGAACATAAAACAGCTACAGCCCGGTTGACACATAATAATATCTACGACAGTATGTAACTCCAGCCATTTTATATGCGTTCCATGGATGTATTTGAGATTCTGACATTTGCTCAATTGTATTTCTACTATTTTTTGTAAGATTGGTATTTCCGGAGTTTTCAGATTTCTAAAGTGCCACACGCCATTCCAGACCTGCCCGATATGGGACACTTCTAACACACGAATAAACACTTTGCAACGTGAAACTACAAGCTGACGGCTAAAACCCGCGCGGAAGTATTGGCCGTTTGTAAGGAGAGACGCTCCGAATGCGTGCCGTTCCAGACCAGAGCTTCGGAACGCACCGACTTTACGCGCGCTCCAAACTCTCCGTGTGTGGCTAACTATTCTAATCAGAGAGGGTGGGGGGTGTCGAAGATGTTCTTCCGAAAAAAAAACGAGACGCTACTATTTTTTTTATCTTTTTCTATATTTACTATTATTATTAATGCACAAAAAATGTTTTTTATAATTCTTTGACACATCCAACGTCTTTGAGTTAAACTCATTTCAAAATCATTCAGCCCGTACTTATCAGTTAGTTAGCTATTAATTGGGAATCGTTTAAAAAAATTAAATATTTTTGCATTATTCCATTAATTGCACTCTCTGAATTTTATAACAATGTCCCAATTATTTCCAGAGTAATGCCCCCCCGCCTTCTATCTCGGAAACTAAGCATTTTTATCTATAAGTTTATATGACAAATTCATATTATTTTGGCGTATTCTGTCAATTGTCTAAGTTTCCCTATTAAAATCTGGCCCACCCTATACAGATAAATGATATAATTAATGGTCGAAAGCGAATTATTGAATTGTAAATAATGCTGGGCGGGATTTACTTTCTTTAATTTTCTTATGCATCCTTCAGGAAGACATCTCCGGAAACAAACACACATGCAAGATAATATCCAAAAAATTCTCATTTATTAAATGGCAGTTTTAAAAGACTACATAAAAAAATGTATTATTCTCTACATGCACACACCTCTCCAAGTGAACAGAAAAAATTATTGTTAAGGTTTTGTAGAGTTAGATGTGATCCAATATTAGTCAGATCCATGGCCACTGGTAGTTTGTTAAACCTGAAATGCACTTTCTATATAAACTATATACTGCACTCAACGCGCGTTTCGTCAACCAAGTTGGCATCATCTGGAGATGATTAAAACTAAACCGTGACCGTGACCGTTCGGTGAACCGTGACCCACTAACCAATAAAACGGGCTATTTGGGATAGGCCCTCTGTCACTATTCATGCTATTTTTACACTTTATGATTTCCAAGCTTTCAAATGCATCCAGATGTCTTGTGTTTGTTACGTTCCTAATTAATCTTAAATTGCTAATATCTATTTTATGGTTGTTCTCAAACGCATGTTGGACAACACTAGACTTATCTGTTCTACCATACTTAAGATGAGCCACATGATCTTTGAATCTAGTTTGAATTGATCGTCTAGTCTGTCCAACATATTTTTGATTACAGTCCTTACAGCTAATTTCGCAAATCCCCGACTTTTCGTTTGTTTCAATTTTGTCGTTTTGATTACCTAAAAGTTGTTGTAGTTTGTTTTCAGATGAATGAGCTACTGTCATACCTACATCTTTAAAAATCTTACCAATACCACGGATGCATCGAAGATCGAATGGAATCGATACAAATTTCGGATTTTCTATTTCATTTTGAGAGGTCGAGGAATTTCGAAGCGACTCTTTAAACTTTCTTTTCTTTTTCAAACCTCTCCTTATTGAGGGGGAGCTTAATAGTAATAATGAAAATTTATCCTAAATTTTCTTCATGAGCTTAAATTCTATCAACAACGTGTAGGTAGTATCTATGTAAATTGTGGTATATATAATGATAGCATATTTTATAAGTAATGGCATATTATGAGGGAGAAATTTGTTAATTTTAAGGGTCTATAGTGTCGCAATTTTATTAGATAATAGACAGTTAACAAGGGTTTCTTAGTAATGTACACAAATGGTGGCCATGATGGTAGATTTGATAAGTTGGAAACTGGCCATTATATGTAGGGATTATGATCTTTCGACCGAGATAATTAGTCGGGAACTGCGAATGAGTTCATATTAACCCTTACCGTAAAGGGTTTTTGCCAACCCCCGCCGAGACCACCGAGGCCGAGTTATGTCAATAACCGCACGGATATTCCGAATTAAGGCAGATTGTGGCCGTAACGTAACTTAGTAGCTGTAGCTCTAGTCTAGCTACCCTTCGTTTGCATTACTTCTACCCAAAATGTCAAGCTATCATCAGTTTACGCTTACGATATTGTTCAAATATTTATGTTGTACATATTAGCAATCGATAACGGAGGACTTAGTCTAAATAATGCACGCCAATATTAGAGTTTTTGCCATAAATATGGATTTACCACATTTTAGTATGGATGTATATAAAAATATATATAGATATGCGGTGGATCAAATTAAGTAGACCCGTTATTATTGGAGCTACGAACTTGGTTAAATTAACAAACCAGTAGATTTTTTTCACAGATTAGGATGATGAAAATAGAGAAACAATCGAGCAGCCAGATTCACGAGTTATTTTCAAAAATGTATATATTTTTATTGTTTGCACTAATCGATGTAAAATTAATGTTTGAACAAAAATGCCTCTAACTTACTTTGATAAAATTGAAAATTACCGAGTTATTCAAAAACTTTTTAGGCCTTTTATAATCAAATAAATATGAAACAAAAAAACATTCCTTGTTTTCAATTGTTCTAATGTGACAAAATAACAACTGTACTTGTTAGTTACTGTCAATCTCAGTTTTATCCCAATGAAAATGCATTTTTCGCATATTGAAAAATGTGATGCACTGGAAATCTTTGATTTGTCAAAAAAATTATCAAAGAGCGCTTCAACGTTACAATGAATTATTTCTCGCCATGGAGTACCAAACAGGTGTCTTTTTAAAAAGCTCTATCGAAGATTTAGAAGTAATGAAAGTGGTTTTGCCAAGAAAGGAACAAAAAAATTTTATGTCATATAAGGAGAAATTGAAAATTAGTGTTTTGGCATTTTTGAAGCCTATCGGAATAATTCCATATGAGATTTTTTTAAAGAAACCGGCATTGCTTTTAATCCTATCCGGGGAATTCTAAACTTAAACTTCCACTATAAAAATAATATCAAATTGCTCAAACGCTAGAATAAGATTACAGCGTTTACTGAGAAATAACTCAAGATCCAAACTTTTCACGAAAAAATTATCTGGGGTGACGACGCAAATTTTTCTAACCATTTTAAGGGTCTAAAATAAATAAGACAAAAAAATTATGGCAAAAATTCACCCTCACCCCCTGGGTGACTTAAGACACTGCGAAATTATTGGCAAATAACTATGTTCTACGTACCCTTTCAAGGGGTTGTAGCTCCCTTATGAACTGATTTAAAGCAAATGTTTATATACAAAACTTATTTTTTTCTAGTTCTATCACCCCCTTGAAGGAAGGTACATAATTATGGACACCCTGTATATATTTTTTACTTTTACAACAGTTGAATGTAAATTTGCTGGTTAGAAAGGATTTAGAGTAGGCAATTTTAGTCTTTGTGTTATCTTTATTATCCTTATGCAAAAGGCCGCGTCCGTCCTTAAAATAGATTGCCTGTCATATCCCCAATATTTGGTCGCTCTTTATCTACGTGGCTATCTACGCGTTTCTGAAACAATACAGAACATTATAGAGTTAATTGTGGGTTGTCAAGGTGTCGATTTGTAGTCTCCTAGATCTTATCAAAAATAAATATTACTCTCCATAACAACAGACATGGTGTTCCAGACAAGCGTGTAACCTTTAAGAAGTCGGTGTTAGGGGTCAAATTCAAAGTGAGGACGAGAAAGAAGTTGATAAATTTGATTGAGAGAACCCTAGTTCCGATTGCATGTCACGTCTACTGGCGGAAACGGAAAGCTATGCAGATGGCATTGTTTTAGACACTTTACATGCACACCTCAGGAAACTAAGCCACAATTCCACGTCCGACAAACTTGCTCTAAATGCGATATCTCGATATCTCGTATGTGGAAATCTCACGAACGAATCATTTTTGAGTATTATGCGTACCAGGTCATAAAGAAATACATCAGGATTACTTGAACAGAACATTTCCTAGTCACAGTCGAATAGTAAAATTTATTAGAAAGTAATTACGATACCAGGGGATTTTGAATAATATGAACCGGCCATGTGAGGAGAAACATGAACTATTCTTTTCAATTTTACTTGTATTAAAAACTATTTTCTCACAACGATATTTTTCCTCAACTATGCCTAAAGCCATTTTCAGCAAGATATTCAGCAATACGGTATACCCCCACAATTGGGTTTTCCCCCCCCCTGGGCTGATTTTCATTTTTTTTACCCTTTTTTTTTTTTTTTTTGGAAATTTTCGCTTTCCAAAAAAAAAAGAATTTCAGCTCCCCCCTTTCGTTAACCCCCCCCCCCTGCGGGGGGACACCACCCCCCCCCCCCCCCCCCCCCCCCCCCCCCCCCCCTTCCCTTTAAACAATTTTTATATTTTTTGGTTTGCTTGGTTTTTCTCCCCCCCCCCCCCCTCCTCCCCCCCCCCCCCCCCCCCCCCCCCAAACCCCCCCCCCCCCCCCCCCCCCCCCCCCCCCCCGCCCCCCCCCCCCCCCCCCCCCCCCCCCCCCCCCCCCCCCCCCCCCCGCCCGCGCCCCCCCTCCCACAAATCCCCCCCCCCCCCCCCCAAACAACCAAAAAAAAAAAAACCAAAACCCCCCCCCCCGCCCCCCCCCCCCCCCCCCCCCCCCCCCCCCCCCCCCCCCCCCCCCCGGGGGGGCGCCCCGCCCCCCCCCCCCCCCCCCCCCCCCCCCCCCCCCCCCCCCCCCCCCCCCCCCCCCCCCCCCCCCCCCCCCCCCCCCTCTCCTTCCTTTTTCTCTTCTTTTCCCCCCCTTCGTTTGGGGTTTTTTTTCCCCCCCCCCCCGGGGGGGGGGGGGGGGGTTTCCCCCCCCTCCCCCCCCCCCCCCCCCCCCCCCCCCCCCCCCCCCCCCCCTCCCCCCCCCTTCCTCCCCCCCTTTCTTCCCTTGGGCGGGGGGGGGGGGGCGTCTCTCTCGGTCCCCCCCCGGCGGGCCCCCCCCCCCCCCCGCGCCCGCCCCCCCCCCCCCCCCCCTCCTCCCCCCCTTCCCCCCCTCCCTTCTTTTTTTATATTTCCCCCCAGCCCTTGTTTCCCCTTTCTTTTTTTTTTTTTTTTTTTTTTTTTTTTTTTTCCCTTTTTTTTTTTGTTTTTTTTTGTTTCATAAAACTTTTTTTTTGTTTTTTTGTTGGTTGGGTTTTTTTTTTTTTTTTTTCGGGGGGTATTTTATCCATTTTCCTTATATATTAGCCATTATCTAATGTAAAACATATTTAATGTTTAATGCGTATGTATTAGAGCAACTTTTTTTTGCATTAGGTCATTAGCTATACAGCCAGACATAAAATGATGATATGGACTTTTACCTACATCTAACCTACACTAATAGAAGGAAAACAATATTTGAAGAGAGACAAGGGAGAAAAACAGGGACACACAATTCTCGTTCTGGGTAGGACACTGTTTTTTTTTACAACAAAGGATACAAAACTATATCGAAAAATTTTCAGAGTAACATTTCTGTTTCAACTTAAAAACTAATGATGCAGTCAAACACTATTTTACTGTTAAGAATGAGTAGGGAAAGTATATTAAACGAAGATTGAATCTTGCAGTTCATAAGATTGTTGTATAATGTATTAGGTTAGGTTAGGTTAGGTTTGTTGTGAGTGGGTCTCAGTAGACCCTCCACTGCGGCCATCAGCAGGCCTATTGTGGCTCACGCCTAATTATATTTCACCCAATAAGTTCAGTCTCTTAATGAAACTGATAACTTTATTGGGTGAGAATGTGTCCAGATCCTCTGGCAGCAGTTGCCCTTTGCCAAATATTGAGAATCGGATCCTCTCCACAGCGGGACAGGTGCATAAGATGTGGTCTGCCTTCTCATCATCCTCCAGGCATAGACGGTACTCGGCGTTTTCCGCTAGGCCGAGTTTATGCAGATGATAGTTTAGTCGGCAGTGCCCGGTATATAGGCCTGTTAGAGTTTTCAGGTTTACCCTGTTTAACTCTAAAACTTTCTTAACTCTTGATTTCAAAGGGTATTTTATAAACGCCTTCGAATGAACTAATCCTGGTAACTCTTGCCAATACTGGAGAGTTTTCATTTCAGCCCAGGTTGAGATAGCCATCTTGGCAGTACTTGAGGATATGCCAAGTATAGTGTATTACTAGCTGCTATGTTTTTTCGCGCATTCAAAGAAAATGTGATCACGGTCTCCTTTCGTGCTACATGTTTCACAAATGTCATAAGGCACTATTTTTATTTTATATAGATGTGCTGGGTTGCGAGAGCATGCCCAAATTTCATACCAATTACTGATGTAACATATTTTCGTGGAAAATCATAACCATCGTGTCAGAACTTAGTCGAAAAAATCAGGATGTATAAGAGTATATCTTGTTTGACTGGTGGAACAGAATTCATGCCATAAATCTTTCCATGTATTTCTTAGTTTAGTTCTTACAACTAAGAAAGCATCAGTATGGAGCAACTTTTAAAATTACTTATCAAATATAAAACAGTAGATTTTATATTTGATGTCCACATGACACAATTTTGGGTCCTGTTTTTGTTCTTAATATATTTAAGCAACTATCTAATCTAATATCGTGTGATATTGGCGTGTTATTTTTTATTAAAAATTCGTGGCAGGCTGTTCATAAGATTGCTTGAATCGGAAGTGAAAAAGCTTACAAAATTGAACTCTATCAAATGTCAAATGATAGATGCAATTGAATCAATGGATCTAGTCGTGCACAACATAACTTAGAAGCTGCCGAACTAATCACAACAGATAGATATGCGTAGTCAAATAAAATCATTTCCAGGCACTGTATAGGCAAATGATATCTAGTGTAGTTGGAGTGATGACTTACGCAACATTTTATGTCTTTATTTTACTCATTCTATAATCCACTGATCATTTGTCGTAGGTATTGAAGACACACGTCCCCCATACGAGATAAATTTCTTAATATGATAGACAAAGGCAAATAATTAGTTTGTTGTCTTTACTAATTGCAGTTGATTGTGACGTGCACGCCAAGATCCATTGAATCAAGTATAGAGTGGTATTTGTATATGAAAGTATGTCAATAATTTATCATTCACGTAACATGTACGTTGATTAGGAATAATCCAAACCCCGTATCAACAGTTGAAGTGCAATACCTTGCATAATCCGAACTACAGGAAACGAATAATCTTTAACATTGTAATACCTCGTATAATACATATATTTTTGTTTTATGAAACAATAATTAGTATTTAATAATTAACTCAATAATATTAGTAATAATAATTTCATAAAATAATAGTGAAAATTATAAAATAAATATTCACTCAAGACATACAAGGTTTTAAATATTGGCATGCAATAAAATTTTGCTTACCAGCTTTAGATTTGGAATACATACATATTTTCTCTCTTCATAGAGGACTTTATGCTTATTATGACGCATTATTGCTAAAAACGAATTTTTGAAGAAAATGTAACTTACGAGGTATTGCAGTCTCGAAAGTATTAAAAAGCAGATCACTATAAAAACGCAACGTATCATTTTCAAACTATATAAAAATCAAATATCGCACAGCAGTTCACATTATTTAACTGTATTTCAATTTTGGGATATATATCGTTCTTAAAGAATTATTTAAATAATAATAATTGTTGCCGTGTCTATATTTTTATTTTCTGGTGAAATTTTAAGACTTTTAATTTTATAAAATCACTAAGTTCAATCGGAAGTGCATTTATCTACAACCCGCCAAAGAATGGTACATTGACCGATCGTTCGATGTTTTATTTGGGTTTATCAGAAACATATTGGATATACAGTGTCTACCATATGATTGTATATCTGAAGTTCCATGAAAGTAGTGTCGTGTCGTGACCAGCGTTCATCAGATATGGGCCCAACTCATCCATCAAACGCTGGGTGTGAAAACTCGATGAACAAGATAACAAAAACACTTTGTAATAACCTTTGTCTAAGTGACCTCTTACATGGGTTTGCAACAAAAAAGTCATTTATCTAAAATAAGGGTTGTTATTGCACTTAATAACCTACTATCTGATTTTAAATACCTGGTTCCACTTCAAACAGGCCCATTTCATGGTTCTTTACCGTTTCCTTCTTTAAATATAAAAAGTAATGTATACAAGATAACACATAAAAGACTAAGCTATGGTTAACTGTATTTTACTTACATAGATATTTAAAAGTTAAAGTATTGATTAGACCTGGGATAAGTTTATATTGAAAAGAAGTTCCCACAAATGTAATTATATAAATCTTGCTACCCAGACCAAGAACATAATTTTTCATCTAATAATGATATTTCGTAAAGTCAACATTAAAAATAAGTATTTGTATTTGGTGTACAAATCTCATCTCGACTCGCACTACGAATTTCAAGATGAAACAAGACTCTAACTCCGATTACTCTACAGTCTCGACATGTTCGAAAATTGACAAAACGTATTTTCTTCTTGTAAATAAATTTTATTTTAAATTTTTGTTTGATTTTGCCTTCTTGTATATAGAAAATATAGAATCAATACTACAAAATTATAAAATCAATTCATTATTTAAAATTAAGTTTAGATTCAGTTTATCACTTTTTACTGTGTGTTAAAAAAAATTAATAAACTTTAAATGAAATTAACGAAATTTTCAATATACTTCACTGATCGCAACGGATCAATATTTACAATATATAATCTGAATATATCTATTTATTCACAGATGTTCCACAAGGATCGGTTTTAGAACCACTTAATTTTTATATTATATACCACTGATATAGTATCTAAACGCAATTACTATTAAAAATATGCTTATACCGATGAAACTTATTTTTATGAACGTTCTTTAACAAAATACATTATCGCTGCTCAAACGGTAATTGATGAAAATGTAGAAAATAATTTATGGTTATACTTTCTTTAATTATTCATCTAACGTCAGCTTTTTGCGCCCAATGTCGCGGACTCCGCACTACATGACTCCACCATAAAGGTGGTGGAATAACATCGGGCCACTGTGAACGCACCCTTCCTCCAAGAGAAGAATGGCAATCGTTGATGCTAGGAGACGAACTACTCCCAACCAGGAAATTTTGCCGAACTTCTTCTTTGTCGATGAGTCTTTTACTTGTCTAACATCTTATAGACTAAGGGACCGTCTGCTTTACATCCCCTCCGAAGTCTATGGTATATTTACTACACAATTCTCACCCAAGCTTGCATATCTTTTCCGTTATAATCTGATATACAAATCGTTAGAAAGCCTGCTGTATTGCCTGGGCTGGTCTGTCACAAGTAGTACAAGGCTTTGTTTGTGTTTTTGAAGACCTGTGTTTTTATTTATCCCTAGCTGGGTTATTACCCTTTTTATTAAGTTGGGCGCCACGTTACTTGTTGCCACGAAATAATTTTTTGTTTTGTTGCCTTGGTATTTGATCGTAGGAATGGAATTTTCTCAAGATCGATTTTGATTATATGGAGAGGTAAGGTAGCCTGTTCTTATCCTCGTTAAAATTTCTGTGTGCCTTTGGCTACGTTAGCGGAGTTACGCAAGACTTCAGCAACTCCTCTTCGGCGGTCCTGGCTTGAGGGACTTGTTTCTTGTTCTCTAAGATCTCAGACGATGATGTTTTTTTTGCAAAAACGTTTAATTTTTTATTGTTAGATAGCCTACGTCCGTAGGAGCCTGCTTGTGGTTTTTTTAAGTTTAATAAATGAAAAACAACGTAGAGTTTTCACAGTAAAACCTGATGACGGAAGACTCCTCAAGCCAATATCCACGAATGATAAAAACTGTCGAAGAAGTGCTTCTGATTTTCTGCGGTGAATGTTGTAAAGATATTTTATAGGTGGTAGACGCCGTCTTCGTGTCTTGAATACCAACAAATAACCCAGCCTGGTGCGTGGAGAAATTTCTTAGTGCCTATCTTACGACTTCTTGGGCCCGAGTGAGATCTTTTTACCTGTGAAACGGTCAACGAAAGACTGTCCTAAGGAGCTGTAGATCAGTTGGTGTTTGATAATGGGGCGTTTGAAAATAAGGGAATGAAGTAAAAGGACAAAAACAGGAGGGTTATTGTAAATTATATTTTAGATGATGTCCTGTTCTAAAGCGTCAAGGACAAAACGATTTGCAAAGCTCCAACTCCGACACGGCTTGTCTATCTGAATGGTCTACACGGTGTACCAAACTCCGATTTTACAAGTTTAAGTCTCGTATAGATAAATTTGGCGGTTAATTAGGCGCTTAATTATTAGTTTGTTATTATATTTGATTAATTGACTTTGTAAAAATTAATTTTTAGGTGTGTGCGACTAGCATCTTTTAAAATTTACATATAGAAATACAGAGATTTAGCTTTTACTATTTTATGCTGGCTTTGGCCTCTGATAATTATTTGCTTCTGTGGACCACTGAAATTAAAATTTTGTAGGGCCTCTCGGACTGCAATAAAATCGTTCAGACCGGTTTGTAATTATTGCTTATGAACGCCTTTATGAATTTTGAACATTTTAATGTTTGTAAGTGCGTCGCGGCACTGGCCGTCGCGCTTATGCTGCGGAGCGGTTTTTTGATGAAAATTAATTTTACTATTTCGGCTTTTAAAAATCGGAGAATTGAGATCAAAAATTGCAGATTGAAGTTTTGAATATGGTTTTTTAGTCTTTATCTAATTTTCCAAAATGATGTGACATGTGATATTTTGAACTGGTGTAGTTTCGGTCTCGGCATTTTTTAATTTTTTCTAATGATTGAGGGCTTTCTATGTGATCTGGGTGATTTTTTGGTAATATTATTTTTTTCAATTTGATTAAATTTTTTTGTAAAATTTTGGTTCTATAACAGGTCTTGTTGTTACCCCATCCAACTACTAGCCGCAGTACCCGTTACTTCACTTTTCGTATCGTTCGACACATCGGTGCTACGCTCGTCTCCTAGAAGTAGTTAAAGAGCCATTCTAGAGTTTTACATAGGTCCGAATTAATCTAGTTGTTCTCTTCAAAAAAAAATTGTGATTAGATTACCGTCATCAATAAAACTATGCTCAACATTAGACGTTGCAAATAGTAAGTCATTAATACAGAGAATAAAATTAATTGAGTGAGTAATAAAACCTGTCCTTGTAAGGTGCTAGAGATGCCAGTGTTCAAAGACAAAATTTCTGATGACATTACATCTACAAAATAAATCTGACGGTTGGACAGAAAATTCGTTATCTGTACCTTTTTTAAAATTTTATTCAGGTTACGCCAATGCCTATTTCCAAATAGATAAACTAAATGGTATAAATTATTATACTGCGTTAAATTGTACATCAACTGTTGTATTTTGGTTTTCGTGCTGCCATGTGTTCTGTTTCTTAATTTTGTGTATTTTTTTCCACTGTCAATTTAAAACAAAAGTGGCTACTTAATAACTTTATGTAGACAATACATTTAAGATATTCCTCGGGTTTAATATAATAAGACGATGGACGACGAACCTCAGGTAGAAACTTTCAGAACGCCATATGCGCAGGAAGTAATAAAGGTAATATTTTATTCCCTTTTGTCATGCCTAAAATTAATTTCGTTAAATATTAATAAATGACATACGTAATCTTGATAGTGTCGTTACGTTGTTAACGAGTCCATTATTAATTACAAGCTTTAATCTTAATTTAAAATCTGTGATTTTAAGCACGCATAATCTCTTACATACATTATTTACACTATAAAGGTTAACTGCCATATATATTCCGGATCCACCTTTTATACCGTATTCAGTTTATACTCTATATCCGAATAACAGACAAATATAATAACAATGAGTGATATAATTAATACAGAGGACCGATTTTTGCTTTCACCTTGTAAAAGGACAAAACCGCAATTGTGTCAGATAGATGAAACGCAGTCTTAGGTTAATGGTTTATACAGGGTATCTCAAAATATATCGAAATTGTAAAGCGACAAAATGTCTGATTGAGCCTCGTTATATTGGTCATAGAAATAAACTATTTTCTTGTTCAAAAATTGAGAAACTTTAACAAACCTCGAAAATGTAGAATAGTACAGAACTATTGCTAACATTCACTAACATTCATACCCAGCACAACCATCTATCGAGTAGTCAAAACTGTGTATAAGTCAACATTTGCTGTGTTTGTGTTTTAATCTAATGATTTTTTTTTTACAAAGTGCATGCACAGCATTTGCCATAGAAAATATTTAATTTCTTTAGGAACTGTTATTTTTTATGGTAACTTGATATATAAAAAAACAGATATATCACTGTACATAGTATATTCGCCATTTGTGGCAAATACTATAAATTGGTTTTTTTCTTGGGCATTGTGCCAGACTATAAATTAAAGACACTACTAACAGATATCGTTTTTCAATGTACTGATATAAATTACAGTTACGATGTTTATTTGAGAAACGAAAATTAGTGTAATCTTCGAAAACACTAAGAATTCGTTTTTGCAATTAGTGGCTCTCTGGCAACCAAGTGTCAAAGTAAAATAATTCATGGATATCAATAATTATTGAGTCGTAATAACTGATCATATATGACTGTTGGTCGAGAGGCAATGTGGTTGGGCTCTCACCAAAAAGTTCCGAGTTCGATTTCCGGTCGTGGCAGTGGGATTAACTGTGAGATAGTTTACTGTCATTATACATGAATATTGGGTGTGTGCCCGTTGTCTTGAAATGTGTACCTCCTCCCGCATAACGTTACTTTAGGGATATTGGGAATTGTACTATATATGGTATTTATTAAAATCAAAACAATATAAAACTGGCACACATTTTAGAAAACAAAAGTTCATATTTTGTCAAAAATGCCGAAACGATATCAAAATGCATAATTTAATCTGCCTTCATTAAAAACAACGGCAATGGATTCCTCGGCTTGTTAGTTAAACATTTTTGTTAATTCCATTAATAATGTTACTTTCTCACGACGATGCGACGTTTAAAAATGTTTCATTTTTCAAATTCTTGCTTGAGTAATTCGTGTGTTCATCGAGCTCAGAGCTCTATACATTAAAATATCTTATGTGTCGCTTAGGAAATGATTTTCAAATCCACGCCTGGAATGCAGAATTTTTGAGAATTAAATTACTGTAAATATCCCCATTTAATTATACCAAACATAGAACATATAAGAAATAGTTAAACAAAGCAATCTATAAAAACACTCACGCAATCTGATTATTATAAAATGAATTAAGCAATTTATTTGAGACTAAAAACTCTATTTGTAAAACAGTTAAAAATGCAGAGGAATTTAATTTTAATTGAAACTACCAATAAATATTCCACGATGGAAAACGTACGTTTTTTCACAAGTCCAATACATCCAAGACCAATCACCGACGACAGGAATTATGATCATCAATGCTTGTGTACAATTAATTTGGAACTTCTGCCCAGCCGACCTCTGCTTTACTCTGACGTAGGGATTCTTAACGTGCTCACATCGCAGATACATGTAATTTAAAGGATCTAATCCTGTGATATTATTAAAATTAAATAAATAACGGAGTCATCGGTATCGTAAATATGTATAAAAAAATATAAATAGAGAAGTTATTCGTCTTATTTTCTTTACGTCTTTTTACAGGAAACAATCTACATGTTGTCATTATGTACCCATCATCAAAGTAAAGTTAAGCAAGTCGATGAGAATTCTATTTAATATTAATTCCATGGAATTATACTCACTGTGGAAATTGTGTACAACTACCGTTTTAAAGCTTTATTACTATTAGCCATTGTTTTTGGGATAAATAACTACGTTTCTGGCGTGATGCGTAGGTATTTTCATTCAGTAAATTAACAGTTATATTATTTATAAGCAACAGAATCACAATACACAATTTGATTGCAATTTTTCCACACCGCACCGTCTAAATTCAAATGCGATTATATACCATTGACATATAAGGGAAGAGAATGTTGATACTAATGCACTAAACTGCTCCAAAAAACTTCAGTATAGCGCGACAAAACCATTTTAGTTTGAAAGCATGGTACATTTTATCGACATGTAAATATCATTCAATTTTAATTAAATCGAGTACAAATAATTCAATTTTACAATTTTATTCACAAATAAAAAATAACCAAAATAAAAAAAATTCAAATTGTAGCCCCCCCCCCCACATATGCATCAATAACAGCATAAGATGTGGTCTACCCTCTCATCATCCTCCAGGCATAGGCGACACTCCGCGTTTCCCGTCAGACCGAGTTTATGTAGATGACAGTCTAGTCGGCAATGCCCAGTATATAAGCCTGTTAGTTTTCAGATTTACTCTGCTTAATTTTAAAAGTTTCTTGGTTTTTGATTTCAAAGGATATTTTATAACCGTTTTTATATTGATCCTGGCAACTCTTTTCAGCCCAGGTTGAGATAGCCATCTTGACAGTAACTGAGGATATCCCAAGTATTGGCTCAGGTCTCATAATTCGTGATCCTCCTCCTTCTCTAGCCATGGAGGTGCCTCTTTCGTTAACTTCCAGACCAGAATGGCCAGGTATCCTGACCAGAGTCAGTTTATTGTTTTTGCTCAAATGACTTAGAGCTTTCTTACAGTTCCATACAGATTTGAAGATACACCGATAGGAGCCAAAACCTTTAGTGCTGCTTGGCTATCTGAGAAAAATTTTATTGATCTGCGTGTAGGATGCATATATTCCAGCATTCGCACACATAGTTCAATGGCAAAAACCTAGGCCTAAAATATAGTTGCGTTAGTACCTAGTCTTGTGGCTATCCACCCATGGTATGTAGCTATGTACTTCGGTTCTTGTTTCATCGGGTGTTTTGGAGCCGTCTGATAATCCAGCCACTGTTTGCCTTTAGTAGGTCGGCTTTACTCCGCTCCCACTCATCTCTTTCCGGAAAAATGATATTGAAGGTCAGTTCGTAGTTGGTCATGGTAGGCATAGTATCCAAAGGCATTCCCAGGATCCTCTGACTTCTTCACAACAAGCAAGTCAAATCGTCCATTGAAACATATGTCTCCCCACACGATGATTGAACCATCGCCATAAGGATAGATTTCATGAACTTGACGATTTCTGGCTATTCCTGACCTAATCCATACCCTAACTCTGCGATCATCTGAACTACTCACTCGAGTTTCATCGTTGAATAAGACAAAACTCCATTCATCTCGCCAATGTAGATGTTGACGCGCCCATTCCAGTCCCACTCGTTTATGATGTACGGTCAACGAATCTGTTCTTAGATGTTTCCTAGAAACTATACCTTGATCCCTTAAACGGTTTCAAACCACTTCTATCGATACACGTATTCTACTAGCATTGTTTAGTGTATCTGTGCGTCTCTCTCTATTGACAGTCAGACAAATGTAGCGGTCATGAGCTACATCGGTTTTTCTTGGATGACCGCTTCTAACCGTCTCAGATGCTGATCCAGTATTTTCGTACTGTGAAACAAGTTCAGAAATGACACTTTACGACGCATTGAATACCGCTGCGACTTCGACTTGATTTCGACCAGCACAAATCATTACAACGGCCATGTTTCTTTCTTCGGGAGTTAACTTTCTCCGTAGCATATTGGAATTAAGAGCAAACATTATTTAGAGATCACAATCAGAAACATATTAATGGTCTGCTAATCCTGACGACTACATTCTTTGAAAATGCTAATCGGATTGTGGTGTTGAAAATGCATGATTATTTAAAAAATCGTTAAAAATTCAGTGAACTCACGAATTATTTTCATGTAACAAGACATAATTTCTATATTCGATAGTCGATTGTTTCTTTCCAAGGTCTATTTACCTTCTCTTATATATTTTGATGCTGTTTTTGCCAAAGCCCCTTAATAAAATAAAAATCGTTTTTAGAAGAAATTTGGCATTTTGAGAGATTCTGATTAACGTTATGGTGATTTTTTATCAAAAAAATCGCCAATATGGTTTCTTGAATCTTGAGTGTATAAGAAAATCATAGTAGGCCATGCGTGTCTACATAGAAAATGGCAATGAGTTAAAAAATGGATATTTTAAGGTTTTCACAACAAAAAACCATTCACACAAAAAATTAATATTTGTGTGTCCACCTTAACGTGGACACACTGTAACATATACGCAATGTAAATAGGTAATATTGTATCGACTACATAGCCTATAGAAAGTGGAAATTATTCGAGCATTAGAAATTAAAAAATAAATATGAGTAGTAATATTTATTTGTTCAGTAATTCGATACAATATTTCCTAATGTCATATGGTCCGTTGAACAGAAGCATTCCATAATTCTTTGTGCTTAGAAAACAAGGATTAAATATAATATGGCACAAGGGCCATTGATACAGATTAAAGCCCTTGTCCGTTTTATCTATGAAAATGGGGATGAAACTTAATGCAATACAAGAACTTATGTGAACTCATAAACGAATGGCATTTTTCTTTTAAAAAATATTATGGTCTTCCTTTATGCTGCCAATCATTTTTTTGGTAAATATCGTCAATAATGGGTAATTTTGCAACCAGTTTTAATGACACTTTTGTTGAGACCGGTAGTCGGTAGGTAGACATACACATCCTCTAGGTAAACATCGCCTAGGTAAAAGCAAAAGCCGAACTGATTTTATCTGTATGTGGAAGCAGGGGACTCCAATAGAGAGACACTTTGTTTGTCATTGTGCGGTGTGGTGTCCCCTATTGGTAGCTATTGTCACGTATCTCGGTAGCCAATGGGAGCTTTAAATACCTTCAATTGTTCATGAGCTATTGTCATAATTGTCACGCAAATGTCACTGCAATGGCTGGTTTACAAACCCTGCCCAGTCGCAAATAATTATTTTACTTGTTATAGCTCTCATTATATCGATTTACCAAAAACAAATGCTATCATAAAAAATACACTACGAAGTATTATTGCAATGAAAAATAAAGACAACACAGTAATTGATACTTAGGTTTGTAAAAATGTTTAGATCCGTCCAATAAATTAATGTAAAAAGTTATTTTGTTTGTACACGCGGTTTTAATAAAAACAATCAAATAAAACTTGGAGCTATAGTTTGTTGTTTGGATCTTTGCGCGTATATCAAATTTGATACGATCTGCTCGTGTATTGTAGCAATGCATTTATAGTATCAACAAATACAATGATAATATGTGTAAATGAAACGTTGTCCAGCACTCCCCATTGCTCAAAGGTAGAGTTGGTCTTTCTATTTATTTTTGATTATTTGATTCATACGGCTAAATGAAACGCGCAACAATACAAAAAATAAACTATATGAGTTGAAATAATTCTAAATTCAGAAGATTGGAAGCGATTATGATTTGCGATGGATAAAAAATGTATAATATACAGAAAATGGGGACAAAATGTCATATTCGAGAATGAAGAATTTACCATAATATTGTTAATGTTACTATTAACAACGTTAATATAATAAAAATCAATAAAGTAAATAAAAAAATTGAAAAATCAGATTTTAAACCAGAAATAAAATTAAAGTTTTTAAGTTTTTATTTTATAAATCGACCATTTCTTCTACTGGTTCCTCGTAAACCGTATTTTTCAAATTACCTCGCGAGAAACGGTCAAGTGGTGAAAATAACGTGAGTGAACAGGCCAACTAAGTGATCCGTTAATAATTATTCGCTTTTGCCCAAAAATGGGGCTAAATAATTTAAAACAATTCTAGCAATGTGTGATGTGGTGCACGGTGCTCCGACTGCTGAATGCTGAAATCTTATATCTATTGAGATATTCAATTTCAATTTATTATTAGGTAGAGTGGTAGAATAGTACAATGTTATTACACTTTGTGGTAGACTATAACCTAAAATATATTAGAATTACAATATACAATATACAATATTGTCTATAGTTATTAATTTGTGGCATCCTATAATGTTTCTTCTCAGTTTCTTTGGGTATTAAGCCACTTTAAAAGAATTGTTAAGTAAACCTCTGCGCCAAAAGGATTAGTCTGGGGTTGGTTTTTGAAAGAAATGTTTTGCGAATCCAAAAATGTCTCACGCCTAAAATATATTAATCTGAAAATTAATGTTAAATTTTTTAGATAAATAAAAGTTGACATTTCGGAATACTCTGATTCCATTATCAAAACTAGAAGATAATTTCATTGATAAAAGATTGTCCTTTTTAGCAAGGAAATTGTCTATTTTTGCAATTACTCATTTTTATTTATGGTTTTTGTAATGGTAATGCAAGAGCTGCTGTGCAGGAATATCGCCGGCATTTCCCGCGCCATAATATACTATCGAATAGACAGGTCTTCACAGATACACATAGACGACTTCGGGAAACTGGATCTTTTGTGATAGTTAGAATGGATGCCTATGTCCGAGGTGACATCCTTCAAGAGGTAAAACGCAGTCCCAGACCTAGCAGTCGCAGACTTTCTACAAGTCTTGGTTTACCTCGCACTACTGTGTGCAGAACATTGCACAATTGCACAATGAGGGTTCGTGTCCTTATCATTTATAAACAGTTCAAAATCTTAAATCGAAGGATTACGGTGCGCGGTTGACTTTTTGTCGATGGATTACTACAAACCCTGAACTGCTCAGAATCATTTTATTTACCGGTCGGTGAGCCGACTTCTACTCGCGATGGAATTAACAACACTAAGAATAATTGTGTATGGGCTCGTAATTGTTCCCATGTTGAAGCCATTTTCAATAGAGATCTTCTGTGAAAGTGTGATGTTGCGTCATTGGAAACCAGCTTATTGGAGCACATGAAAACATAAAAAAAAACATAAGCACCACAGAAATTAGACAACACCCGATCCAAGACCAAAGCTGCACCGGCGAGGGTTACACTTATAAAAACGCTGACACACAACCATTCCCACCCACATTGCTAGTGCCGTGCCAGTGGCGGTGGCGAGTTTCGAACCGCAGGACGATGGAGAGATTATCTTGTCACACTTGCCATCGCGTGCCCTAGCCAACTACTCCACTGAGCCGGTTAACATGTTTTCAATGATCGTTTTACGGGATGTGTACTACGATTTTCTAGAAAATCACCTACCAATTCTATTAGATGCTTAGTTAGCAAATCGAACAGCAGTGTAACAAGACGATGCATAGGTCGGTTTACCGCAATCAGACCCATCTGAACCGCTGGATCGATTGAGGGCACCATACGCTTAACCAGCACAATCCCCACACTTAACCCCTCTAGATTATTACCATTGGAGACACATTAAAGCGCTTCTCTACACAGAGATAGTCAATTATCAAGAAAAATTTGTTCAGAGAATTTTTAATGCTGCAGCTGAAATTCGCTGTAATTCTCAAGTACTAGAGAATGCCACAAAAGCGTTATTTCACCGTGCTCACATATGAATTTAAATCAAAGGTGGTCATTCTGAACAATTATTGCTGCTTATTTAGTTACTACTTCTTTCAAATTTCTACTGTTTTTAAATAAAAAGCGTTATTTATGAAATTTCTTTTATTCTTTATCAACAAGCCGTAACTCAGTTAGGTTTTATAATTAGACTTATATTGATATAACTTTTTCGATTAAAATTACTCAAGGAATATGGGATATATTTAAAGCTTGGCAGATTCTTCCCGGGACACCCTGTATATATTACATCAATAATGTCACGACAATCTTCCAGGGGTGATTCCTTTCAACAAAAGAAGCAAAAAAGAAAAACAAGAATATCATTTTTCCTACAATGCTTCCTAAGCACTCTACGATGCTTCGAAAGTATAACATTAAACAGACTTTTTAAATAATTACTCGGTGATGATTGAAAGTACCAATTTCAAACATGGCAGGGAAATTTGTTTTCATAGTAGCTACGTACATGAAGAGTTTCATCAGAAACTAACCAGTGGTGTCGGAGTTAGGGCTAGTTGAGGTTATAGAATCTTGCATAATAACGTTATTTGTAACCGAACTGATTTTTTTTATTTCTACTCGTGAATGGTACGATGTACGAAAAAACTGAAGGGGGGGCAAATGTTTTAGTCAAAGATGGTGCATCCAAGTCAACAAAACCAAAACCCGTTCCATTGCAAATAACTTTTTTATGTAACATCTTATCAAGAGCTGGGGACTTCAACCAAAAATGGTGCACTGGTTGTACCAAAGGGTCGTCGTACCAATAATAACCTACGCCTCCCTGATCTGGTGGCACAAGGCCAGAAAAGGAGAGGCGATGAGAAAACTAGGCAAGTTGCAAAGACTTGCATGTCTAGGGATCACGGGAGCAATGTCAACAACGCCGAACGCAGCCTTGGAAATACTGCTATGCCTACCTCTACTACACCTAGTGGTGGAGAATGAGGCACTAATGGCAGCATACAGGCTGAAAACAACTGGGTATGGGATCATCTCAAGGAGAGGATACCATACTGAAGTATTCCAATATGTAGGAAAAAATCGGCTACTCGATATGCAGTCAGACAGAATCAGCACAACCTACAACTTCACAAAAACTTTCAGGGTAAAAATACCTGAAAGGGATGGAGAAGGAGGCAGGATGCAGAGACAACAAAATGACACCATCTGGTATACTGACGGATCAAAAACGTCAAGCAGTACCGGAGCAGGAGTTGCGGGAAAACAACCAGGGACAGACATCAGCCTGAACCTTGGAACTATCGCGACAGTGTTCCAAGCCGAAATCATAGCAATAGACGTCTGTGCACAAGTAATGATACGGAGGGCATACAAAAATAAGAGAATCCGCATCATCACTGACAGCCAAGCAGCCCTCAGAGCTCTGGAAGCAGTAGAAATACGATCTAAAACAGTAAAAGACTGCCTGGAGTCCCTAGAGAAACTTAAAGAACACAACAGTGTACAACTGAAGTGGACACGAGGACACCAGGGAAATACGGTAAACGAAAAAGCAGACATGCTAGCCAGAAAAGGCGCTAAATCAATTCTAACAGGTCCCGAACCGACCTGTGGGGTATCTTACAGCACCGCGAAAGGATCGGTAAAGGAACTATTAAGACAGAAACACTACTCGCACTGGATAGAGATACCGGGAATGAGGCAGTCACGCTTGTTCATCGGAGAAATATCTAGAGCAAGGACCAACGAAATGCTAAAGCTGAGCAGAAGACAGCTGAGGTGTGCAGTGGGAATATTAACAGGACACTGCACACCAAACAAACACCTGACCAATATAAGGGTGAAAGACAATCCAGATTGCAGGATGTGTGGTGCAGAGGAAGAAACTCCTCACCACATCTTATGCGAATGCCCAGCCCTAACGGCAATGTGACTAACACACTTCGAGGGACCACTTTTAACCCCGGAAGAGATAGCCAGAGCTCCCATAAACTGTATACTCGCCTTCTGGAATAGAACGGGTCTTATGAAGTAATGAGACTATGGGGTACAATAAGCTTAAGCTTTAGTACAGCGGGTAGTCAAAACCGCAACCCGTAAGGAAAAAAAACATCTTATCACTCTAACTCGCCCTAATTTCGATGCCACTGATTATTTTTTGATAAAACTTTTCCTGTACGTAGCTACCATGAAAACAATTTTCCCTGCCAAGTTTGAAGTCAGTACTTTCAACCATCACTGAGTAATTATTTACAAGGTCTGCTTAATACTTTCAAAGCATCGTAAAGCGCTTAGGAAGCATTTTACGAAAAAAATGCTATTCTTATTTTTTGCTTTTTTGACGAAAGGAATCACCTTTCGACGTTTGTCGTGACATCATTGAAACACCCTGTATAAAACTTAATACGTCGTTTTTAATGAAATTTGTGAATGGTTTTATATATAGAAAGCATGAATATAGTGAGTACATTCATTCTTATTCAGAAATCCAATGAAGACAGGGAGATGTTGTAAGTAGTGAGTTTGTGAGAAATGTTTTTGAAGATGAAGATTGTCACAGTTGGTGCCCAAATTTGCATACAATACAGTGACATGTCGTAATGGGAAATGCTGTTCCGGCGAACGAACTACGGACGGTATGCTTCTTGAACACAATTTTCTATTAATCACTGTTACGTTCCGTTAATTAAAAAGTTCATCTATATATCTAGTAGTAATCTCTACTATATAGTGCACTTTTCTTTTTTATTTAACATCGCAACTGTAGCCGCGATAAATTTTAGAAATATTTGGAACGAACCATTCAAAAGTAGGATAACCCATTGCTTAATTTTGAGATGCTTGAAATACAATTATTTATAACTTTGACACAATAGGATTACTTTAAGATGAGAGGTACAAAAAATAGAATTATTCTAGAACAAACTAGATTTATCCATGAGATTTATTGAGTTCTTTTTTACTTATGCGATAGTAAAATTGCAGCTGTAATCAAAAAGTAAATTGCAAATAATTTAGTTAACTGCAGAATATTCAAAGCAAACAAATAAGAAAAAATATTCACAATAGTTTCTTTAATGAAGCAACGATAATAATTCATAATAAAAAAATAATGATTAATATATCGATTTATAAACTATAAGCTAGACATACTCAGGAACAAGGTACTTTAAAATTTGTTTTTTCTTAGAAAGAGAAACTATACGTAGATTTCAATAACATACACGTTGGAAACATAATTTTCTTATAAGGGCAGTTCAGGATTCCACACTAGACCCACTAGTTTTTATGTTTTGCATTAATGCTTTGATAATTTTAAACCAACTGCAGCAAGCAGCCATCAATATGCCGCAGATTGGTATTATGAAACAGAACAGGCTGGTGGATGACACAAAAAGTTTAAGCATCCTGGGAATGCTTTAGGATACTATACCAACCACGAGCTGACCTTCAACATCGTTTTTCTGGAAAGAGATAAGTGGGATCGGAATAAAGCCAACACATTAAAGACAGTTGGTGCTTTACAAACGACTCTAAAACTCCCGAGGGAACAGAAACCGGACTACATAGCTACAGTCCAAGGGTAAGGATATCCTCAAGCCTAGGTAATAATGCAATTCTATTTCAGGCTGAGGTTTATGCCACTGAACTGTGTTTACGAAGGCTGGAATATATGCATCCTGCTCGCAGATCAATAAAAAATTTCTCAGATAGCCAAGCAGCTATGAAAGATCTTGGTTCCTACTCTAAAATGGTATGAACCTGCCAGAAGGCTCTAAGTCCTTTGAGCAAAAACAATAGTGACTCTGGTTTGGATACCTGGTTACTCTGGTCTAGAAGGTAACAAAATATTCAACACCTTGGCCAGGAAGGAAGCACAATAACGAATGATCGAACTCGAATCAATACTTGGCATATCCTCAAGTACTGCCAAGATGGCTATCTTAACCAGGGCTGAAAGGAACACTATCCAGTATTGGCAAAAGTTGCCAGATTAGTTAATTCGAAGGTATTTATAAAATATCCTTTGAAATCAAGAGCTAAGAAACTTTTAGAGTTAAACAGGGTAAACCTGAAAACTCTAACAAGCCTATATACCGGGCACTGCCGACTAAACTATCATGTGCATAAACTCAGTTTGGCGGAATACGCTGAGTGCCATCTATGCGTGGAGGACGATAAGAAGGCAGACCACGTCTTATGCATCTGTCCCGCTGTGGAAAGGATTCGATTCCCAAAATTTGGCAAAGGGCAACTACCGTCAGAGAATCTGGACACACTCTCACCAAATAAACTTATCGTTTCATTAAGAGGTTGATCTTATTGGGTGAAATATAAGTAGGAGTGTGTTACAATAAACCTGCTGATGGCCGCCGTGGGGGGCCCATAAGGACCCATTCACAAAAACCTAATCCCAATCGTAAATATGTAGTTATTTTAGTTGTTTATCAATCACGTACGATAACATAAATGTGTTATTATCGGGAATATTTGGTGACCAAAAGGATCACAACGGACGGCCAAAGCCAAACTCTCTGGACAGCAGAGATTAGCATGCAGACCGTAACGGGAGCAATTAGCCCACACCATCAGCTGCAATGGAAATCCTCCTGGATTTACCCCCTCTTCATATATATTTGATGAGAGAAGCCAGGTGGGCAACCTACAGACTGCAACAGGCTTCCATTAATATGCCGGAGACTAGTATCATGAAACGAAACAGGTTGCTGGATGTCATAGAGAATCACAGCATCCTGGGAAAGCCCTCGGATACTATGCCTACCCTGACCAACTACGAGCTGACCTTCAACATCCTTTCTTCGGAAAAAAATGAGTGAGATCGGAATACAGCCGACCTACTAAGGGCAGACAGTTGCTG
This sequence comes from Rhamnusium bicolor, assembly GCA_029963845.1. Lineage (NCBI taxonomy): Eukaryota > Metazoa > Arthropoda > Insecta > Coleoptera > Cerambycidae > Rhamnusium > Rhamnusium bicolor. Next base: position 5,322,451 of record JANEYF010002501.1, read on the forward strand.
GTTTACAGACGGCTCCAAAACTCTCGAGGGAACAGGAGTACATAGCTACAGACCAAGGGTAAGGATATCCTCAAGCCTAGGTACTCATGCAACTGTTTTTCAGGCTGAGGTGCATGCCATCGAACTGTGTGTGCGAAGGCTGGAATATATGCATCTTACACACAGATTGATAACAATTTTCTTAGATAGCCAAGCAGCTATAAAAGCTCTTGGCTCCTACCGGTGTAACTTCAAAACGATATGGAATTGTCAGAAGGCTCTAAATCATTTGAGCAAAAACAACAAAGTGACTCTGGTCTGGATACCCGGCCACTCTGGTATGGAAGGTAACGAAATAACCGACTCCTTGGCCAGAGAAGGGGCGGGATCACGAATCATCGGACCAGAACCGATACTTGGCATATCTTCTAGTACTGCTAAGATGGCTATCTCAACTCGGGCTGAAAGGAAACAATCCAGTATTGACAAGATTTACTAAGATTAATTCATTCGAAGGCGTTTAAAAAAACACCTTTGAAATCAAGATCTAAGAAACAGGGTAAACCTGAAAACTCTAACAGGCCTATCTATATACCGGGCACTGCCTACTAAACTATCATCTGCATAAACGCCGAGTACCGTCTATGCATGGAGGATGATGAGAAGGCAGACTACGTCTCATGCAACTGTCACGCTGTGGAGACGATCCGATTCTCAATATTTGGCAAAGAGCAACTGCTGCAAGAGGATCTCAACACATTCTCACCCAATAATGGTATCAGTTTCATTAGAAGACTGAACTTATTGGGTGAAAATATAACTAGGTGTGCGCTACAATAGGCCTGCTGATGGCCGCAGTGGAGGTTCCACACGGACCCACAAGAAACCTAACCTAACGTAATCTATTATCGAGAATTTACAGGTGACGCTATTGAAAGCGGCCTCTGTTGGATAATTATAATAATCTTTTCATTGACTGACAATGCACATTTGCTACATAATAATAATAAACACCACAGAAATTAGACAATATTCGAATTCAAAGCCGAAAGCAGTCTAGAAGTGGGTTACACATGGACATACAATAACTTCCACCGGCACTGCCAGTTCCTCCTCAGTTTAAAGAACACTCTGTATATCGAATATGGTCCACCAGAAATAATTCTAGTGTTTATTTACATATGTCCAATTTTAAAGTCAACAAAAATTATCGTATTTACAAGAACAGGAAATTTTTTTAATTGTAGGGTGTTGTGAAACGAACTGCAAAAACAGCTTTTTTGCGAAAATTTGCAACAGAATTTATCCTACAGTAAAGCAGAAAGCGTCCATTTAACGTTTAACAATATAACAGACGCAAGAAATATTTCACATTGCCACCAATAAAATAGAACATTTCACAGTCTGGCGACAAACTCATTTGAGTGTAACGTAAATATTTTCCATAACAAGTAGGTAAGTGTAATATGTTTATGTATTAAAATTTTATAGTATTTCGAGAGTTAAAATATTTATATTCCATCTGTAGCTTTTCAAATAATGTGAGTTATATAACCACAGACACTTATAAAATGGTACAGAGTAACAAATTTAAAATTAAGAACTACTCCAATTTATTTTTTGTACGTATTTCAAGCAAGAGAAAGTGTGACAACTAATTTCCTAATAACTATTATTTATATAAATACTATAAGAAGTTTTTCTTTTTAGGCGACGTTTTCTTGTAGCAGGTTGGAATGACAATGCGACTTTGTTATCTTGTTTAGCTGCTTAAAGCCTATATAATAGTGACCCTGTATATTTTTATTATAGTTGTTAATAAATATTACACACACGAGGAACAGACACCATGCTTGATTAATCATGCGTATCATTGTGTTCACAATTTATAAACCACGATCATCTAACAAGATGCATATTTAACAATTTTGCCAAATAATTTGACGTTAATTTTTTTAATTATCTTTCCTTGGAATCCAGGATCTGCCAAATGTTAATAATTACCCAATTATAGCGTTTAGGTGGTTAGTTTAACACTATTGTGCCCTTTACCTTTATTCCCTTTATAACCTACGCTGTAATTGTAAAGAATGTTAAAAAAGGCGGACACAGTTCTGCTTATTTACATTCACTTGTCATATTTAGTAATTGTCAGCTTAAAATAATACTGTTAGTTATTATTTGCAATTAAAAATGTAATAAAAAAACAATTGTGTATTGTCAATTTACGTAGAAATTACTAATTTTCGAAATTTAAAGTTAAACAAAGGTCTGTATTTGAATTAAAATTAATTACAAATCTTCTAATATTAGGAAAAATTGTTTCTCTTCTTTTAAAATTTCTAGTATCAAAGAAATATTCAATATAAAAATATGAGTAGGCAACTCATATTTTTATACTGAATATTTCTTTGACCACTCTACATATCACGCAAATAGGAACAACCTTTAATGTGTCAAGGTGCTCGTTTTAGAGGGCTTTATCTGTTTCATTCGTTCCCTATTAATCTCTAGCAGTCACTTTACGATAGTCAGTTAAAGGTCTCTTTATATGAACGCTTATGCCATGGTACAATTTCGTAACTGATGTAGACAATTAGACTTCTTATCAATGAAAAAGCCGGCTCAGGTCAGAACATAAACTTTTACCACCCTCTTCCATCAAACGATTCACATCTCTATGATCTTCTACGTCATTATATTCGAGCATCCACATGAGCTTGACTGAATTGTGCTCACCTAGTTCAGCAAAAATGTCTTGACAATTGGACGCAAGCTTGCATACCATCTTGTTCGAATTGATCCACCAAAACAGCCAGACTGTCAACACATGTGTATAAATATAATTGTTAACATATTCGCATGCACTTACTAACATGACATATAGCTCACAGCTTGGAATACACTTGGGCACATACCACGTGGCATCTAGACACGAGCCTTTGATTTGCATCCATGTACGACACCGTCGATTGCCTCCAGAATCTTCCATCCATCCGGGTACCATTCCAAACTTCCGGACTTCAAACTTTATAGTCCCAATCGCTAAGACACACCACAGTTTATGATTTAGGTACATAGGAGGGCGACCTGGTCTCTTACTAGTAAAGTTAAGGATTTGTATACTCAATGATGATATGTCAAATTCCACAATTTATTCTTCAGTAATCTGGTAGCTGATTTTCTAAATTCATGATTCACTTCAATGTGCAAAAGTAAGGCTAAGAGTGGCTTCAATCGCATGTCATCTTACTCCTAAACAGGATACTACACCAAGGCTGTCCTCATGTGAAATTCCACATGATCTTTCTATGATAGTTTAGAATCTAGAGTTACCCCGAGATACAGTTGTGTATCCATAAGCAAATCTCTCATTTTCTCCTTTCAGTTAGTATTAGCTTTATGTTCTTGGAATTGGCAAAGGATCCGGTACACCATACGAACTATATTGACAGTATTTTGATTCTAGAATTACTATGCACAAACACATCAGTGACACTATTAAATAGTAGGTTACAAATAACTAAAACTATGAAACTCTAAATAAATACCTTATAATAATAAACTTAGTTTTCGCTTAGTTACCCCAAGTGGATTGTTACAGTATCAAAAGAAATGTAACGGGAGTGGATACATTGTTAAAAGACTGTAATCCTTACTGCTTTAAAATGTATCACTCTTTAGAAACATTCACAACACCACATTTATGGAATATAGCTTTGGTAACATTAAATAAAAGAAACACTTAAATCTAAGCCCAATTAATGTGTCATCAGACAAAAAGGAGTCAATGTGCAAATGATTGAATATATGCATATACCAAAATACAGAAAAATTCAATCCTAAGGCTAAGGACTACTCTTTTCATTTTCACATGTGATATTGACACATTTATAAAAAACTTTATAAATCTTTATAATCGTGAATTGTATTTGCTATTTAAACTGAATATTGTGACGTAGAATTTGTTACTGCTTTGATAAATAATTATTTAATAAATATTCGTGATTATCAATAGATATTTCGATCTTGTAAGTTGTAAAAGGTTTTACAGAACCTCGTACCTTCTGTATGTTTGCGAAATTCTCTTCAATGAATATGACCCGTAGAATTCTCCCTAATGAAATTGGATTATAGGTATACATCATATATCGTTTTCGTTTTTGTGCAAGGTTTTAAGTAAAAATATTACTTTATTAAATACTGCTTCAGGAATTTGAATAAATCCCATGATTAAAAATTAATAGTAAAAATGTCATTTGTATCAGCCTTTTCGTAAAAAACTGGTTACACCACTGCGTCGAACCCTCGTTGTATACGCCCTTGTCATGTGTAATGTGTTGAAACGAGTTTTTGTGAAACGTTTAGAATCGTGTAGTATTTTACCTAAAGTGAAACTAATTTTGAAAGGTGGACAATAACACTTAACCTATAATTATAGGTAATCTCTAGTTTATGGCAAAGCGCCTGTCCCATGGCGTTCCTTAAATATATAGGACCATTATTTTTGTGTCCCTTTGACATTTTATAATATATTACTTAATCATTCATTAAAGTATATTTTGGGTTTATAGCCGTCTTCGTAATTGTTTTAATTTAATTTTTAGTTTTAATTGGATTAGTTGTATAAAGTGTTTATACATGACAAATTTAGTTAAATGAATTAATTAATGGATTATTAACAGAACCAAAGCGTTCTTAATGGGTATTTACAAAAATAATGGGTATTTACAAGGATAACCTACGAACTAACTCTGTCTTTGTTCTTCAAAACTTTTTAAAACAAGACGGAAGTACCAGAGCAATCAGAGCGACTATTCGTAAATGTCCAAAGTAAAGATGATTTTATAACTAAATCCACAATCTTCTATTTATTTACGACACTTTTAATTTGTTTATGATATTTTTATACTGTAGAAAATTTATGAGTACGACTTAATATTCTGTTTACGTAATTCATTTGTAAACAAATGGCAGCGTCTTTGATATTTATTATAGTTTTTTATGAACTAATCGTTTATTTCTTCTTCTTTCCGAATATAAAACAATCTCTATTTGTTTCTTTTTCTTTCATTTAATTGATAAACAATTATTAGTCTAAAGATCTTTGTGGCTCTTCAAATATACAAGAAAAATTTACACAAAGTTACAAAACCTCAAGGCAGAAAGTTTATATAATTAGTTATTTACTGTGGAACAGACACCTTTAATTAATATTTAAGAAAAAAACTGTAAATTCACTTGCCCTAAGCTTTTCATCACCTACAAAATACATTACATTTTGATATACATACATATTGTAATATCTATATAAATTAATTGTGTATGCATTTTCTTCGTTCACAACACGTTTTATTCTTTCACTTTTTTTATATTCGACATTTCCAGTTTCCAGAAATCTATCGAGAATGTTTTGGAAGCTGCTAACATCAGGAAGCCTTCTTTCAGGATCACGTTGGTGATAAATTCTATTGGCAAGTAAACAATTTCTGTCTGACTCGCCCAAAACAAAAGTCATGTCTACAAGTTCCGCTTTATTAAAATTCATATTGTAAAATTCCAAATATTTTCAATTCAATACAAATTGTAACTAACGACCGATAAGTGTGATAAATGCTTCTTTGTACACGACAGTTTATACCAAACTGAGGTTTTATTGCTTGTCGAATAACGAAAACAGCAAAAAAAATGTACAAAAAAACATTACAGTAAAGGACTGGTTAAATACTATTTACTCATTTCAATGGAAATGGTCCCACTAAATGGTCTCATTTCAAAATTGCATAAAGACGTGTGTCAATCAAAATGGGCAACACGTCGAACACCTATTATAAATTTTTCTAATGAATTATTTGAGGAAACCTCTTTTTTTAATTTTATTCTTGAATTTGACACTTATTTATTTATAAAACGAAAATGGTTGCAATTAGCCATAGGGAAGTACTTACAAAAAATGTTTGTTTTTCATTTCTGCATCACATCGTCGAAAAATATACAGGATGTTTCATTTGAAAAAATTGAGAAAATTCGATTTAAAAAGTTTCTAATTGAAAAATAAACACTTATTTATTTATAAAACGAAAATGCTGTTGTGAAGATCTTCACATTTAATGTAATTATGGATAATTTTTAACAAAAATATTATTGATTGAGTAGCTCTTCTCTGTAGGAAGCTATCAAAGTTGAAAGTCGATAAAAGAATGTCATGTGGATATCCTCGCGAAGGATACCAACCAAACGTCTTAAAGTGCAATTTTTTTAAGGAAGCGCCGTTGAATGTTTTCAATAACTGTGATGTGGCAATTGTATATTGGACTCCAAATAATTGAAGCATATTCTAATTTAGATCTTACTAAAGAATTGAACAATAATTTACATAAATCTATGTTGGTGAAATCCTTGATGTTTCTTAGAACAAATCCTAATGTTTTGAAAGATGACGTAGTTGTTGCGTTATTGTGGTCAACAAATATTAATTTAGGATCAAAAAGGACACCAAGATCTTTCACATAATTAGGTCTAATTAAAGGTATATTGGATATTTTATAGTCAAATAGGTAAACATTTTGCTTTCTTGAATAAGACACAATATTGCATTTACTGATATCCAAAAATAGGTTATTTTCGATACACCAATTTATATGGTTTAAATTAGTTTGCAAATGTTTGCAATCAGCCAGTGAGTTTATTTGACAAAATATTTTTAAATCGTCAGCGTACAAAAGGTATCATACATCAAGCTTAGCAGCAATATCGCTTATAAATATAATGAAAAGCAGTGGTCCAAGAATGGAACCCTGACGTACGCCGGATGTGTGCAAAAAATAAATTCACGAAGGTGCGAACACTGCAATTAGTATGCGCAATTTACGTTTGAACGTAGGCAGCGAAGGGAAATCCACAGTCGCGAAACGGTGTGAGCGTTTCTCCAGGAAGACGTAAATACATAAATGTTTTTGATGAAAAATCTGTACATCCTACCACAGCTAAGGCGATATTGTAGTCTAAATGGCTCTGCACGTAAATTGAGCATACTAACAACCATGTTCGCTCATTCGTGGTTTTATCTGTATATCAATGCCTTGAACACAATATAAGAAGTTACATGAAATGTCAAGACAATCGAGGTATGTATATGAAGTGATCCGAAGAAATGACTGCTATTGTCTCTTACCTCATGTGCCGACCCTGCACGCATGAAAATTGTCCAGTGTCTATTCATGATATCATAAAATTACAGAAACTTTAAGTTGAGACACTACCAGGGCAACTTAAAGTAATAAACTTTTTTAGACATTGTTTGCAAAAAAGTACTGCAAAGGCATTGATGCAAGCCAGGGTGTCATGGTAATTTATTCAATTAAAAATAACTTAATTATGCGTAGTTATGCGTAAATTTTGCGGCGAAGTTTATTTTAAAAACGAAAAATAAGGGGACTACCGTATATTAGTCTAATCGTTCTCGGTTACCACGGCTAAATAAAATTATTACCTATTTAATAATATTTGATAGTGTTTCTAAGGATTTCCGGTCAGTTATACACGTAGTATTTTTTATTTCTCTAACGTTTCGTTTTATTAAACCATCATAAGAGAACTAAAATTAAAACTTTTTCTTAACAAAACAAAAAAAATCGATATCAACTTAGGCATTATGTATATTGTATATGCAACAATAACTTTTATTTTATTGACAAAATTGGTTAAATGGTTAATAGTGTTTTAGCAATACAATGTTTACGTTTCAATAGCCGAAAAAATCTAATCATTTCTGTTTATAAACTGCCTATAGTCGATGTTTTATTTTAAACGACAGAGCCTACGTCAAACATAATATATTAAATAAATTTCGTGAGTGATATATGAGAGAAGTGTTCTATTTGGGGATAATAAAGTGTTTGAGAATACATAAGACATCTTATTTTTGAGCCCTCCATGTTTAATATTCACATAGTCATCGTAGATCAATAGAGAATCAGCAATTGAAAATAACATCCCGGAAAGGACTGTAGAGCTTAGCTGTCATCAAATGCATGAAGTATATTTTGGTCTTCTTTAAAAGGGGGACCCTAAAATATTTTTAACCATTGTTTGGTATTAATGGGCAACCCTTTATTAATACATACAATACAATATTTTCATCACGTCTATCTTTGGTTGCTCTGATAAAGTATACTCTATACCACACTGTACCATTGCATGTATCACGCAATTTATTTTGCTCTGCTGCTACAATCATCCAAAAACATAACAATACCGTCAGTAGGTAATTCATTCTTAATAAAAGAAAACGCCTTATGCTAAATTATATTAAATGTTCTTTTATAAGAAGGAACTACTACCTGGGTTAAATTATTCAAAACACCAAGGGATTAAAATTATTTTAAATAGTATCAACTTAACTGTTACAAGTTGTAAAAGGTAGCCGAAATTAATTAGCCTTAAAATTACTGCATCCAAAGTATAAACCACAAAAAATCCTGTGAATGGACCATTTTCCATTTTGCGTTCCTCTCCAATTATTACCATATTAATGGATAAATTTTACGGGTCAGCAAATCACTTATAATTAGAGAATTTGCTCCTGTTAACATGACCCACCATTTCTAAGATGTTGCTTAAAAAATCTTTTTTTATGTATTTTTAATCCAACAGATATTAATTTACAGAACCACTTTTTACTACTAACATGTCTTGTTCTCTACGTATATTATTAGGGGGGCGCAAAAAGATGTATTTCTTTGCCAATATACCTCTGGTTTGCTACTGATGATTCACATTAGACAAGTTTTAAGCAGCAGAATAATTATTCTAAAACATGTTTCTAATGAAATGATATAGTACAACGCCAAATTTTCTTAAATTTCAAAACACAATTTTTTTCCGGGTATTCCCACGTATACCACGTAGTATTATCATGGATTCCCGAGTATTCTAGTTACGCCCGGGGTCAACCAGTACTAAAACCAATGTACTTCTATCCCTCTTTTGTAATTTTTCAAAAAATGCTGTGTATTTTTTATTATTTCCATGTATTTCACGCATTACGGACTATTTTGATGTATTGCTATGCATTTCAGAATATCGAATTCACTAGTATTTTCTTATTTCCTAACATTCTGAAAGAAAAAACAATGGATAACTTTAAAATATGCTTCTTTTCTAAACATTTGTTCAACTGTAAGAAAAGCACTTTTATATACAGTGTATCTCAAAAGTAACACCCTCACTGAAAGTTACTTAAGAGGAATGAATTCCTAATGCGATTGAAGACCAAATAATCGTAAGCTGTCCACAACCACCAATTTACATCTGGTGGCAAGACACTCAGTCAAAATGAACTACACTCATTTAGGTAACAAAAACTTTAAGTTTTAGATGATGGTGACAAAAACTTCGAGTTCATTTTTATAGGTGATTGAGACAATGTATGAATCAAGATCTCGAAAAGTGCCTCTGGCGCGATGAAGTTACGTTTACTCCAGAGGGTATCTTAATCTGTACCAGCAATCCGATTAAAGTCCTCATTCAGTTTGAAAACAATCGTTGAAGACGCGGTGGTCTGGAAATATTTAGGCTGGATTACTAAATAATGACGTTATTGGTCCACACGTTATGTCTATTCTTCTTTCCTCGATGTAATATTTCGTTGCATCGAGTCCTGGATGTTGCCTTCAGCACGTGGAGCTGAAGTCAACCGTAGTACCGTTTAATCACCGAAATTACACTCCTCCCCGTAAACTAATTAAACCGATGTATATAATAATATGTAAAAAGGATTTATTGATTTTGTACTTAACTTGATATAATTGTAGAATCTAATTTTTATGTTTATTTGAGTCTTGGATAAATATTGTTTTAATGAAAATTACTCTGTTATGTATACTTTGGGCTTTCTTATTTACAATTAACAGGAATCCTGGATTAATTCTCCAAACCAGCTATCTAAAAGCAAACACCATAACATATTCCGACACCCTAACATACTTTCTTACATATTTTGGGCGTTACATAATTTGGCGCCCAAACAGGGCGCCAAATTATGTAACGGTATGTAACATCTTTGCCGGACTTGATTCGTCCAGGTCCACCTGCCTGATACAGTTACGGAGACATTGCAGCCAAAGCGGCTTATTGTGTCCTTCCCTGGTTATCTATACCCGTCCGGTGATTCCTGTGTCGCTGATTAACCAAAACAGTTTTATGACCGGTCTCTATGAAAGTATTCTCGGGTCTGTTTTTGTTTCCCCAAAAATGTTTAGTCTTTTGCGGTCGAGTTTCTCGCATTTACAAAGTATATGTTTCGCTATTTCCGGCGCCTCTCCACAAATCCTGCATCCCAGGTCACCTTGATACAGACCAATTTTTGTAGGTGTTCCTTCACTGGCGCATGACCTATGAGAAACCCTGTTATAATTTTCAGCTGATTCCTGCTTAGCGTAGGCAGTTGCTGAGCTCTTTTCATGCACGGTTCAGTTATGAACGATTTGCCGTGTCCTTGTCCTGGTATGTTTCGCCAGCATCTATTGTGTTTTTTTTTACCCAGTCTGATACGCACCTCCTTACAGTGCACTTTGGCACTCAAGTTACTGGTTCCGGGCCAAGGAGTTCTGTAGCTGATCCTTGTTTGGCAAGTTCTTAAGCTTTGTCATTTCCTAGTACCCCACTATGTCCTAGCACCCAGATCAGTTTGTCTGTATTCCGTTGAACCAGGGCCTTGTATTGTGTTGTGCCAGGGAATTAAGTTCTATTAGGCTTTCCCATACTAGTCGTGACGTCACTTTGAAGCATTTTAGTGCCTTCAGTACCGCCTGACTGTCTGAGACCATATGGATCTGCTTGTTTGTGTATAGGCTCTCCTTAAGTTTTCGCCAATACACTGTAGAATTGCGTATGTTTTGATCTGTATACTGTACTGTGATCCCAAGTGCATAAGTAAGGCTTGTCCTTGGGTTTTCACTATGTATACCAGACTCTGCTCCTGTTTCAGTCCTGGACCCGTCCATGTATCAGGTCAGCCTTATGTTAAGGATATCTGGTATACCTACTTTCCATAGCTCTCGATCTGGTATCATCATCTCGAAAAGATTGTGGAAGGAGTATTTGGGAGCCATGTGGTCTGACAACATTTCAAGGATGCGATCTTCGAATTAACTTCGATAAAAAATTATCCTTCTCAAATCACATTATTCATACAACAACTAAAATTTATAAATCTCTTGGTCTCATAATTAAAAACACAATAAATTTTTAGAAATTTTCAGCAGCAATTTGGTCACATTAAAAAAATTTAATCAAATATTTTATTTTTCATTTTACTTTCTAGTTTTGCATGTTTTGTACTACGTTATTGGATCTTTAACCTGTTGAATAGTGTAAATAAATAAATGAATAAATAAATAAATAAATAATTCTTGTCATTCAGGCAGCTGTGGCTTTAATGAACGCAGACATGATGCAGCGTCTAATCGGATATTATGTCACTACAATTTCGATTAATTTTTAATGGTTGTTAAATTTTATATTGTTGTAATAATCTTTATAACAATTTGCCCTAAAGCAGTTGCAATAGTTTACTTGAAACATAAAAAAATTTGCTCTAATCGGTAAATGTATTTTGCTGCAATACTATTAATTGAATTAAAAACAAATACTTAATACTTGATAATTTTAGTTATGAAATTTTTTAGTGACTGAGAGCTCTGAAAAAAAAATTTTGTTTCATACAAATGCATGATATAAAATGATTTTTTTTAAATTTGTTTACTTGTTTCAAATTGAATCGGTAATATTTAATACGTAATTTCCATATTGATTGAACCGGTTTTCTAAACCGAGTATTATTGAGATAATTTTTGCTTTTTACGTAATAAAGGTTTTATTATGCGGACAATCATGTTAGTATTTTTACGAGCATTTTCACAGCAGGATAAGTCGTTTGCGGGAAGGTTAACTGCAAATAAATTTAGCAAACCTTCGTTACCTACCTTTCCTTCAGACCTGATTTGGTCTTCTTTACCAATAAAATAAGAGAACACCGTCATTATACATGCCATTTTCTCAACTTATTAACTGTTAATGGCATATTAAAAGACCTCTTAAAATTGTTGACAATTTTATTTGCAAAGCGGCATATTGCAAATTATCACGGCTTTGTGCCAATTCATCTATTAAACGATTAGTTAATATTTAATTAAGCTTCCAGTGTCAGACAATAACAATCGATAATTAAAATAGTTATCCGATTTAGACGACACAATCACCGCGTTTCTTTGGTAGATGGAGTATCTTTAAAGATGAATTTTCATATTGTTGGTGACAGGTACACATGAGGTAAGAATGTCGTTTGTCACATGTCCTAAGGACTCCAGGGGTCGACCACCCTCTGTTAAAGTCAAATGCCACAAGGTGCCTCCTTTGACAATACCGACAACAAAAGATTTGATCGCTGCAAAATACCTTTTTATATTTTAATTTGTGACGGTCAAATTACTAATTTGATTTTGCTTTCATTTTTGTTCAGCTAACTGAGTAGACGAATCAAATAAACGATTTGCTTACACTATTATTTACAAATTTATTGCACCTTATACTAAACTCATTCGACATGTTTTCATTTAACATTATCGCAGACAGTAACAAGTATATTAAAAAAATGTTACAGTACAGGTTGTAACGCAAATCTCAGTTACATATTTTATCTACATGTGAACAATCCAATTATTCCGTTTGTTTATCTCGGTCGTTTGGTCGTTCGCCGAAAACACACCAGGCGTATAGGTGTTATTTCATAATGTGTCAAATTGTGGGGTAACACGTTAATTACTTGATATCATGAATTGGAAATGAGTTGTCCTCCAGCATTCGTAATAAGCGCTTTGGTGAGAAAGGGAGAGCTCAGTACACATTCATACGGTTGCGAAATGTGAATTTTTGACTGCATATACATATAATATCTTCTCTGCGCTTGGTATTATAATGTTGTTTTTCTTCATTCTTATCAGGATTAATGTCAATTTATCAATTTGTTTATTACGTTTAATAGAAAAAAAATTCTTGGAGTCCAAAGAAAAAATTAATAATATAGTCTTGATATGCATAACGGAAAGGAAAAATATGCAAATTTTTATTGGAAAAGTATTTTAGAAAAATAAAATTGCACAAATATGCAAAGTAGCTGCGCTATTTAAGAATTTGTGAAAGGAATCATAAAATGAATTTTAATTGTATTTAAAGAGGACGCATTTACACCACATTTTGATGTGTTGAGCGCTAGTATTCCAAAAATATTTATTTTTCTAATACCAATTCTGTATTATAATTAAAACTACAAATCGTTTCTGTGTATCATGGTCGTAGAGTACAGATGTACTTACTGTCACCGGCATTCACCTTGACCGCGAAACTCTTTCTCCAGTCCAGTCTATTATTAGCTTTCGTCGAGTTGTGTACACATTAAGTCACTTGGGCGTATTGCATATTGGTTTTGTGTTTTTATTTTATTTGTTGTACTGTATTGTTGATATTAATTTAATAATAAAGCATGACAGACTTACGCAGAGGTAGAGAACGGCCATTTGCTGACAAAGTGAATAAATTCATAGGTGAATTCCCGGATTTATTCTATGATGGTGCTAAAATAATTTGTAAAGTGTGCGAGAAAGATTTGATGTGCTGGGATAAGCGTGATTGTGGACTTCATGTAAATAGTGTACACTATAAAAATAAAAAAAAATGGCGTGCCTTCGACAACACAGTTTATGTTTGATTTACTATTAATGCTGATTGTCTGGGATGTTCCGCTGCACATACTCGATACACAATAATTTCGAGAGTTCTGGAATAAATACAATGCCCAGGTGAAATTATCAAGTCGCACAACGTTATGTAACTATCTACCAACTGTACACGTAGACATGGTAAATAAGATGGTTGTTTATCGAGTATGTGCAGCGGACCATCACAGGCAATCAGCATTAATAGTAAATCAAACATAAACTGTGTTGTCGAAAGCACGCCATCTTTTTATTTTTATGGTGTAAACTATTTACGTCCACAATCACGCTTATCCCAGCACATCAAATCTTTCTCGCACACTTTACAAATTATTTTAGCACCATCATAGAATAAGTCCGGGAATTCACCTATGAATTTATTCACTTTGTCAGCAAATGGCCGGTTTCTACCCCTGCGTACGTCTGCCATGCTTTATTATTAAATTAATATCAACAATACAGTACAACAAATAAAATAAAAACACAAAACAATATGCAATACGCCCAAGTGACTTAACGTGTACACAACTCGAAAGCTAATAATAGACTGGACTGAAGAAAGAGTTTCGCGGTTAAGGTGAATGCCGGCGACAGTAAGTACATCTGTACTCTACGACCATGATACACAGAAACGATTTGCAGCTTTACTTATAAGTAAAGGAACTTAAAGCTTTAAGTGGTGCCTGACTGTCTGAGAGGATAAAGATTCTTGCTCCTCGTGTGTCTTTTTTAATTCATTCTCGAGCGCAGATTTCTATGACGTGAATTTCCTCCTGAAACATAATGGGAGTTTTGCCTACAGTTTTTGATAGTCTACATTTGGGCCCATATACTCTTACCCCCCACCCTTTCCTCCATCTTTGTTCTATCTATATACCAGAAAAGGGATGCATTTTCAAATTTGGGTCCTCCAAAGCTCCATATTTGGCGATCAGCTATTACCACTTCAAATATTCGCTAAAATTCGAATCTCACTGGCATTGTGTCAGTAGGTTTGGTCTTCGAGACTAATTGAAATTCATTCAAAATACTCAGATGTCTAAAGATCTCCAGGTTTGAGTTCTTGGATTGCTTTGAGCGCTAAGGGCTGCTTCCTTCTTTACATGCATATGTAAAGGAAGCAGATCAAGCAAGGCTTCCATTGCTGCTGTTGAACAGGTGCGCATTGCTCTTGTGATTCCCAAACACGCTAACCGTTTCACTTTTGGCAACTTGTTTTGTGCTGTTCTATATTTTGTTTTTTGCCACCATACTAATGATGCATAGATGACAATGGGTCTGACACCTTTTAAGTATGACCAATAGATCACGTTTGGTTTTAGACCCCAAGTTTTATCGAAGAGTCTGAGGCACGCCCAGAGGGCCGCTGTTGCTTTATCAGTAACCTTTTTTTAGGTGTTTGTTCCAGGTGAGTTTTTGGGATTACATCTAGATATTTTGCCTCAATCGAGAAATCAATCTCAAGAAACATATTAGATGCACTAGACAATACAAATGGAGTACAGGTGCCGGTAGAAGCGATTCGAAAACGTTTGAGAGACCGAGATATAGTCTTTGGAAAACATCTGGGAAAGGTTTTCTTTGACCGTACACCATAAACGAGCGAGATTGTAATGGGCGCGTGAACATGAACATCTACACTGGCGAGATGAATAGCGTTCTATCTTATTCATCGATGAAATTCAAGTGAGCAGATTTTCAGATGATCGCAGAGTTAGGTTATGGACTAAACCAGGGGTAGCCAGAAATCGTTGTCAAATTCATTAAATCCATCTTAATGGCGGTGGTACAATCATCAGCTATATCCTTCAATATTCGATCTGACTTGTTTATTGTTGAGAAAACGATGACGGTTCAAGTGTACGGTGACAAAATCAGAAACAATATTATTCTTCAATTTCATGGTGCCATTGGTGAGTGCTTTTTTTTTCTTGGATGATAATGCTCGTCTTCATCACGCAAGAATCGTTACCATCGCATCGCAAAACTTTGGAATTCCGCACTTCCACTCCCAGCGAGGTCATTAGTCCTCAATCCAACTTAACTCATGTAGGATACGGTCAAAAGAACCAGACGTGACCATAAACCGTATCCATAATAAGAGACTTGAGAGAGTGCTCGTTCCAGGAATTTGGGCCAATATCTCTTAAGATTACATCAATCATCTCATTGCAAGTATGCCTGGACAATGTCAAGCTGTTGCAAATAGGAGATATATTTATATCTTATTATTGAAGAACCAATTTACAGCTTCAAATGAAATTTGGTTATTTTCCTGTGAATAAAATTGAAAAATGGAATTTGAACATTTACGTGTTGATAAAATGTACAATAGTTTCCAAACGAAAATGGGCTTTCTCGCAATATCTTTAAGTTTCTTAGAGCAATTTATATCTTTGATAACATTATTTTTAGCATTATCAGTATTATCCGATGTGGTATGATATTGGATTTAATGTTATCTGTATCAACATGAATACTTTTGAAAAATACGTTTAAAAAATTGCGAATAGTAGTTTTTCAAACATTTTATTTTTCAGTGCCTAGTTAGTGTATTTTAAATTAATGTTTTTTCCAGTCTGCGATTAAAAATTTTTTGCTCCTTTAAATTGTGTATTGAAAATATACCTATCCAACATAGAACAAATCTCAGCCCCCAAATGTCAAATAGCTAGTGTCAGACCGACATGTTTATTAGTTTATTTGCTAGAAGATTTTTGTCGCATTTTTTGTATATTTTTGAAATTCTGTCCGCGCCCTAGAAGGCGTCTAATAAACAAATAATTTTGGTATTAATAATGCTTGTTGTTGTTCTAAGGATATAGTTAAATAATGACCCTCGTATATTGTCCGCACAGTCATATCGTTTTTAACGGTGATTTATGGTGGGGATAATTACCAAGTGAAAGAAAATACCAACTTTACTATCTGTAATTGACACCTTGCTGCAGTTGGAAAAAATTGCTAACTCGTTACATATGCCCCCTAAGTCCGAGTTGGGTTGGAATAATTGGAACTGCAGGCCTGTAACTGGAGTGGAGAGGCAGAGAAGAGAGCTGATATAGCCTGGGAAGGAATCTCAATTAGAATTTAGAGAGATGGGATCTAAGTAAAAGGCTGATGCATCTACAGAGGACGCAACAGCACATCGGGGGCGGTGTAGGTCCTGAGGTCGAGGCCGGGCGGTGGCAAGTGACAGGCACGCAGGTCCGTCGGTCCGCCCTCCCTGACGGCGCGGAATTAGTTTGCGGCACGGTAAAGCTTTACCTGGGCCCGATGGCCCGATGGCCCGATGAGTTGCTCATATAATATATGTGCCTTGAAACTCATTGTCTCGACCGAGATCATTAAGAGACCTACAACGGACAACTCGATATAAAATAACTAATATAACAAGACCTGGCCATTATTCAAGACTCTCTTCTCTATATTGTCTTTGCTTCACTTCTCTCTGCTTTGCTTTGGTTTGACCATCTCACAATTCAGATGTTTTAAATGAGAAATGATTTACGTTAGAAACGTGTTAAATAAAGTGAAAAATCTTTCTATTAATCTGTACAAATACCTAACCAAAATGTTAACTTTAGCAACATATTATTTAATTATATTTTGTGGTAATAATTTTCTCTGCTAGTTATGATTGATATACTCATTTCTTAAAGTTTTAGGTTTCATCAGTGTTAATTTATTTTCCTGCCGTTTTTCATATTTTACGAAATATTTTTTCAGAAATTAATGGTTGCAATATTTTAAAAGGAAACGATCTATTGATGCATATGCACAAATGTATAGAAAATGATTTGACGTATTACAGATGATTTAACATAAAAATGTAAACCTCATTTAAAGTTGTGCAGCAAGCCATTAGATCCTTTCTTTGACTGATTATTAGTATGGCCAGTTAGTTTTGTGTGAATACCGTGTCGAAAGAAAAGTCCGTGGCGCTTAGATATAACATATTTGAAATTCTACCTGTGTATTTCTATAATATTAAAAGCATTAAAGAAGACGAATATAACGACCCTTAAATAATCTAGAAGTATTATTAAATTATCCTCTATTAAGAAAAAAATCTTATTTATAACTACCCTAATTTAGAAAAATTAATTGATGTGTCATAGAATGCAATTCCCGCTTCTTATTTTTAAAAGCTTTTGAGCTTTCTATTTATGATAAGATGTCAAGTCATGAAAAATAGTAGTTATTAACTTTGTCACAAAGTGATTGAGACCATTAGATGGATCTTTGCATATTTATTTGTCAATCTATCAAAGGGGTCAATGGGATGTGTCGCCGTGACGGAGACGCCCTTACTTGCTAGCACAGAAGGGGTGAAAATCGATCGCATCCTAAGAGTCCGCAACTATATCCATTAAAACATTTTATACAATTCACTAACCTGGAAGCTTTTAACTTTTCTATTTTTAGTTCCTCAAGACTACTTTGTTGTATCCTCAGTATACTCTTAATACCCTTCCTAGACATCGTATTCATATTCTAAAATTCCAAGTAAATATTAATACGAGAAATGATCATAGTCTTAGAAATAAAGTAAATAAAATAATTCTTTATTGACTCTCAAACTAATATCTCCTTCACAATGCACTTATGCCATCTCACTTTACACTTTTCAAAAGCCCGTTAAACATATCTATTATCCCAAGATTCGGTTTATAACTAACCATTACTCTTCATTTTTAATAACCTCCCAAGGTGCTAGATCTGGCAAATATTATGTATATAATTTGAACGCATAATTTATTATGTGTTCTGTTGTTCATGTCATAGTACACTTTTCACGGCACTGTAAGAAAAGTAAGTTTCAAAATATGTCACAGTTTGCTAAAAAGGCAGCCGACTCAATTTTTATTCTTTTGGCGGAA
The DNA here is from genome assembly GCA_029963845.1 of Rhamnusium bicolor. Lineage (NCBI taxonomy): Eukaryota > Metazoa > Arthropoda > Insecta > Coleoptera > Cerambycidae > Rhamnusium > Rhamnusium bicolor. The sequence goes on from JANEYF010002501.1 coordinate 5,341,088, forward strand.
TTTGGTAAAACTTGACAAGATATTGCACACAAGAACGCAATTCCTCTCATTGGTAACACATACACAATAATTGGGTAAATCTCGGGATAAATCGATCCACAATTTCAAGAATTTGAAAAAATTACCAATAGACTGCAAATTACAAAAAAAGGCCAGGCCAAGGATGCAAGAAGGTGCACAATAGTAATTGAACACCATTTTATGTTACTTCAGTCTACACAAAATTGCACATTGACATCGTTACCTCAAAAATGAGGTAATAAATTTAAGGCAAGTTAATGTTAGTTCCAAAACAGTCAGATGAAGCCTGAAAGAAGCAGAATTGAATTCAAAGCATCCCCTGTCGCAGTTCTACAGCTCTGCCAAAACCGCAAAACTCGGCTACTGAAATTTGCTAGAGTTTATGTTAATTGGACTATTGAGCAGTGGAAAATATCCAGCTCACAGATGAGACCAGAATTCAATTATGGAAGCGAGATGGAGAATACTACGTCTAGAGAACTACTGAAGGAAAGTACTCCAGTTGTAACTTTGTATAAAGTTTTAATTTTGGAATTGGCGGGATCATGTTTTAGGGACGCACAGAACTTGTGGAAGTTATTGGACGGATGACAACTGACCTGTATATTCAATACGTCTTGTACAAACATGTTTTACCATATATCGATATTATTGGATACGACATTTTCGTTTTTATACACGAAAACGCGCATCCACGTGCAGCTCGGTTCAGATTACAAGATTAGACTGGCCAGCATATAGTCCAGACTTACATCTGATAGAGCACGTGTAGATATGTTGAAACATCGAGTATGACAAAGTAATCCCGTTCCAAATACAGGAGGGGAGCTGCAGATTACAGCACAAGAGAAATGACATGCGATGCCTCCAGAAACCTTTCAGAATCTTATTGGTAGCATGCCTAGAAGGATACAAACAGTAATTAGAGCTCGAGGAGGGAACACTTGTTATTGACACTCTTATTTTAATCAAATGATTGACGAGTGCTATATATGAATTTTTTAACAATTAAGCATTATAAATGGTAATGTCAATAGTAGGGAAAGCTGACGTTTGGCAAGTGGGCCGCAGACGGACCCTAGTTACCCATCCCCAGCCGTCTCTTCAACCACATAGTTCTCTTACTCCATCGTTGAATCTTTCCGATCTTCTAATGTCACTCAGTGCGAGAGAGCTCATCTGCTCTCTTAGTACTGAAGATGAATCTCAGGTGGAGTTCGAACGCTTCACGCTGTGATGCCCATATGGGCTTAGGTCTGAAGCAGGGCTCCTCGGCTCCAAGTCTAGTCAATTCATTGAACCTCTCATTACCGGGAACCCCAGTATGTCCCAGGACCCACACTAGTTCTACCTGTCTATGCTCTTCTAAGGTTTCTCCGCACTCCTGACTGAGAGTTGATCTCGTCCTAGGGGGAGCAGACCGCTTTTAAAGCAGTCTGACTGTTGAAGCAGTTGTATATTAAGCATTGTAAAGTTTATCACGATTGTTTATTTCGGATTTGTAATATAAATGTTTCTTAAATTAACTTGGTTCATCAGAATTTCCTTTTGCAACAAGAAATAATGAAGATTTTAAAATACGATCATATTGTTCATAAGTATATTGTGTTGTCACCTGAGAATAATATTGTTCTACAACACTGGTACCCCCTAACATGGGAATTTTACCGAACCCCATAGAACCTACAGTTTTAGATAACTTTCGAAAGGCGATGGCCCGGCAAGTCCGGTCATCCACAATACATCATCGATCCGGGTATGAACTCGGGTTGTCTGGGAGGAAGGAAGCGCCACTGTCCTTCACACCACCGAACCAATATGTGGGGATAGTTACAGTTAGGTCTGGGAAAAATATTCGATTAATCTATTATCGATCATCGAAAAATCAATAATAGGATAATCGATCATCGAATAACCGATGATAGATGTTATTTTCGATGATTAAATTTCATAATCCTACATACATCTTACCATAGTAAGTTCGGTGTACACTTCTAGAAACAGATTACTGTCAGGTCTGTGGCTACAAGTAAATGTTAAAATCTTCCCTATTCGGTGTAAACTATACCCATTACAATCCCCGTATTTTGTTACGCTGCAATTTGAAAAGTAGAAATCCACTGGAATAGCATTTTCAACGTAGAAATTTTCAGGTAAAATTTTTAGACCATATTGTTATATGTGTTTAATGTTGATAATTTCGATAAATCCTCAAATTGCCTATTGTCTCATTAAAATATATAATTAATTTTTATAACAAATTATATTGATTAATATATTTTTAACGGCTAATTGTTTACAGGCTTCCTTAAATAAAACAGATAATAAAATTTTAATTAATACTTAATATTTATATAAATTCCACTGAAGCAATACAAGTCTGACTATAAATCTCCTCTAATTATTCCATAGTAATATTTTAAACGATCTATTAAAAACCAATATTATAAAATTAGTGAAAAAAACCATTACTTTCTTTTTTTCTTTTGCTGTTATTAACTACAAAATTCCAATAAAATACAATAATGTATATGACACATTTTGGATTAAATATATTATTGTATCCATCGGTCTTTAAAAGAAACTAATTTATGAAATACCTCTAGTCATCCAACCTATTAGATAGTTAGTTAAACTGGCAATTTTTTCTCATAAAAGAAATTTTTGTGACACCTATTTAAAAATTTTAAAACAAGTCATTATAGTTGTTTACAAGATATAAAGGACAGCTATTATAAAACATTATTTATGCGGTCCTCTTAGTTGTCACCATCAGTACCTGAACTGATCCCAATACTAAATTGCGGTTTTTAGTTTTCAACAGAAAATATCATACAACTTCTGAGAAGTGTCTAGCCTCAAAGCATTCTTTATCTCAGTTCATTTTTTTTATATTAAAAATTATTTTTTTTGTATTTTACCGACACCGCTTTAATACACAAAAATTTTTTTGCATTTTTAAGATACACAAGAATTCGGTTAATGCCATTTTTCACTTGCACATAAAAACGTTATAAGCTTTCAGGGGAAAAATGGTAAAAAATGCAAATACTGTTTCATCGAGTGTATTATAAAAAAATATAACACGCTAAATCCGTGGACAAAATTCTGTAAACATTTCTCAAAATGATATAGAAAGGGGAAGTACTTTCTTTAAAAAATGGCTGCTAATGTAGTTTGGTAGTAATTTCTAAAAAACATCAACGCTCAAGTAACCAATGACTTTAAAATGTGATTTGCATTTTTTAATTCATTTTCAGCATTGGTTACTTGAAAGTAACAAATAAAATGATTAAACTCTTAATGTCTCGGTTATTTTAAGTGGAAATATAGTACATTGATGAAATCAAAAATGAAAACCAACAATACAAAAATACGAAGTATATTTAAAAGTAATGAGACTAGTACTATAACATTTTTCATTAACACAACAAATCAACATTATCTCCTTTAAAGTAATTCCCTTGAGAAGCCATACATCACCGAGGACTCCACACCCACTCCCAATTGCAATGCTAAAAAGTCGTCAACTCAAAGTGCATCCAGCTGGTCTGTCACCACTTTTGATAACAGATGATGAATCATGGATTTTTGAATACAATGCCGAAACCAAACGACAAAATTCAGAGTGACACAGAACCAACTCACCGCGCTCGAAAAAAGCAAAAATGAGCAAATCGAAAATCAAATTCATGTTAATTTGTTTTTTCAACAGTCAAAATGTTGTTCATGAGGAACTGTGTCTCATGGACAAACAGTTAATCAACAATACCGTCGTTACGTACTTTAACGACTCAGCAAACCCAAGCAACATTCTGACAACGAACCGACGCTGCTCTTCGCAACTAAAAGTCGGTGTGCGACGTACACAAAATGTCGGGCTGGCCCATAT